>JABASI010000813.1:0-31703 GCA_019776505.1 Tomocerus nigrus
CTCCGACGTTTCCGGATTATGCATGTTATTTATTATACATACAGATACATTATTATTTATTATTTATACAAATTATATATCCATGTAGGTTTTCGCGAGCTTGCGAAAAAACAATAGTTTACCTGGAGAAGAGGGGTGAATGGATGAAAACTAATTACGGAAAATATACAAAAACATCACAAATCTTTTCGCAAGGGAAGTGCCATTAATTATGGAATTATTGCCATATTATCTTTAGGAAAATCCCTTCACAGGTGTATTATAAGTAACAACCACTTTTTTCCAATTCTCACAGCTATAATAAATTAATAAATACTTGACTTTAATAGGCTGTACAACAACTGTTGGAACTATACATAACAAAACAACTTCGAAATGAATTTTAATCATCTGCTCTTTTTAAAGAATGGCCTTCTGCTAGTGTGTGTGTGTATATAAGACAAGGATGTACAATATTTAGGGAAGCAGATATTTGCATTGAGATTGAAAATGATTTTCAATGTTTCTCGATAAAAGTACAAAAAATTTGTGCCATATTTTCCTCGTTTAAAAAATATTCCCGTCAAATGGTTAGCCCACGCCCCCAAAAAAAACTCAGTTCTAAATGTCCTTGATGTGAGGTGTCTACTACAGATATATGACAGAGGAAATATTGCTATAAAATGTAATGTAAAATGTGTATTTAATATTGTTGTGTATATTAATGTGTACTGTTGTACTGACAAACTGACAATGCGATGTCTGCTGTCTAAGAAGCCTCTTTCGTAAACTCTCTGCGTTTTCTTTTGATTCAGTTTTATACGTTAAATCCCAATGTAATGGTGTTTTTACCCCACAAGAGTTCTGGTGGACTGTACGTATTTATGTAGGTACTCAGATAATATTATTTTATAAGCAGCAGATATTTCAGGTGTTGGAATTGTTCCTGCTTGTCAGAAGGACGAATCACTTTCTTATATGCGCTAAAATTTTCCTAAGCTCATTTATTTTCTAGATATATGCATTATTATGATATGATTATTAAATTTACTGCAGTTAAGCTGTAAAGTTAATTGTAATATTATACTTTTAAGCCAGCTTTTGTTCTGCTATTATGACTCCCCAAAGCTACTTACATAGATTTATGAAATCGATGCTCCAACACACGACAAACCAAATGCCGACCAAAAATAAAAACATAATATTGTAATTGAAAAGGCACTATTTAATTTAGCGATTAGTTTACTCTACAGTCTACTATAGTGAAAGCTCCTGTAAAAATATAGCTACGGAAAAGAATATTACTACACATTTCATGATTGAAGCGAATACATATTTTATATAGTTACTAATAAAAGCAATGCTATGAATTCTTAAGTTCTATGAGGTCACATAGCTCGCAATCGCAACTGCATAACTGGAGTTTAAAAGTTTAAATCTCAAAATATAAACCACAAAATTTTAAAATTAAGTAATAAAAATATATTGTGCATATATAACTAAAATAACTATATTATAATTATCTGCATACATAATTAAATCATTTCTACGGAGTAGCTTTGGAAGTTTTAGTTGCAACTTTGCAAGTACAAAAATAGGAATATCGACAATGACTCTTTAAAAGACATTCGGCTAGACATGATACATGTTAGTTATTTATGATGCATATTATACAGACATACATTAGCTCACGCATAATTGACACGGGACATTATGATAACTGTAAACCCAATTAGTTTTGAATGTAATCATTCGTATACTCTTTTGGAATGGCTTCGATTGGCATCTTCTTTAAAAGAAAAGGCATCCATTTAATCTTGTCTGAGTTGTAGACTTCAATTTTGGATATTGTATGCGCCGAGAGAATTGGCTTGATGAAATTGTAGCCTATTGTAAACATCCAAGGAGCTGTAAAAATCAAAAGGGGCTTAAATGTTTTAATTGGCTATGTCTTTGTTGCAGAGCAGGTTCTTTTTACTTGTGGATGGAAATCATGTGTTCAGTAATTTCCTTACCATTCAGAACTATACAGTGTTTAAGTATTTCTGGGTAATTCATTTCCAAGTCTTGAAACGCTTTGTACAATGTCTGCATAGCTGTAAAAACCGTAAAGTTTGTTCTTTTAGCATTTATGGCATAGATTACTAATAAATAAAACAGGATCTGAGAAAATATAAAATGCTGCAGTTATAACATAAATACATTCGACATTCATTAGTTGTCTGTATGTTAATCCTTCTATGCCCAATAATGCGACGGTTTGGGTGTTCGAAGAGTCTCTTATGGCGCTCATCACTGTTTCCAGAAGATGATAAGCTAGTTTAGTCAAATCTTCTTTATATCCTTTCTCAATGCATTCCTTTCCGAGAAATCCTCCTGTATATTATTGGTTGCATGATCGTAATTTTATACTTATTTAGTATGATGACAATGATTTAGGTGGAGATCGTAATTAATAGCAAATAAAGCTTTTGTCTGTTATGCTATAGCATAAATTATGTGTTAGCATAAATTTTAGAATTGAAATTACCGATTGGGATATATACCACTGTAAAATTACAACAAAACAAATTAATTCAACATATTATTTATATACTAGAACAGTGAAGAGCATTTTCTAATTCATATAAATCAAAACTGGAAGTAATTAACATAGGAAAATGAGATAAATTCCAGCTTTGTTGAGTATGAGAGTATGACTATGACTGTTAATCATATAGAAGAGCAGCAGGTCTCTTTTTATAATTGAAAGATGTATTATACCTGGTCGTCCCTGAAAAGAAAATATTTATCTTATAAGCGTAAAATCTTTCTAAATGTTTTAATATTTTACTATCTTTACCTCGTAATCAGTCCCAGTTATCCTAAATGTAATACGAAACTCCTCTTTAAGAATCTTTGGTGGCATCCATTTCAAGTAAGTCTTAATGTTGTTTTCTTCTCTCCATTTGAGGGACTAAAGTCAATATAATATTTAAATTATTAATCATGGCTTGTAAGAATTGTTGCAATTTAAAGTTAGAAGTAAGTATATCCTATAGGCTATCACTTTTCTTTAGCATTGAGGTATTAGATCAACAAACTACATAATTGAGACAGGGCATAGAAAAACTGATAAATATATATTAACCCTCTGATTGCCAACTGTTGGGTCGACTCGTTTCTAACGACGTGACGAAAGCTAGCCAACAATCATGTGTCTTATTTACAAAGCGGCGAATTTTCGCCAAGTATGGTCCTGGTCCATGTGGCGATATTTGGCCACTTGGTATATACAATGTACCGTAGAGATGCCGTTTTTTGTTTATTTTAATTTTAGTAAGTCATAGGATAGGGCAAATAAGTTCAACCAAGATTTATATAGAAAAGGGATAGATTCTTTACAAAATCCAATATGTATAAGTGCAGTCGTTTTTCCAAAATTAAAAGTCAAAGCCAAAGTGGCGAACTTTCGGCCTTTTTGGTACTGAGGGTTAACACAGAAAGCAATTTTGTAGTTTATAGACTTGGCATTAACTGCCAAATATACTACTGTAAATATCTGCCAAAGTCAATGGCCAAGGTTTGGCTATTCTCATTAACGTTAATCGTAAGTGTATCTACGTCCATCCATCCCATGAGAAATGCCTTATTCTTATTAAGATCTCTTTTAAGTCTAGGTACCATAGCTCAGCTTCATATCAGCCTATGTGAAACTTCTTGCTTAGTACTAATACTAACATTATAAAAAATGTGAGAAGCTAATAATATCAAATCCAACTATAGTTCGTTTCAAGAAGCTGAGAATCGGTACAGAAGCCCTTCGGGACACGGGCCAACTTTACGAGCACTCTGTGCTGGCCAGACCAGTTCAGAGTTCAGACATTAAAAGTACCGTCAACTGTGTGTGTGGAGATTGAATTGACTTCTGACAAATCAGTCTATCTGATTTGGCCCGACGCTCACGAATACTTTGGGAGAAAAGGCACATGTCAAAACACTCCACTTATTCAATTGAAAACATAAAAAAGATAGTCTTCAAAGAGCATTGCATCTTGCATCTGCTGATTGGGAGGGGTAGGTCTTGTGACAAATGTACATGCATATCTGTACTGTACTCTGTACATATACTATATAGGATATTATATATAAGTAACGGTTTATGTTACATAATATTATTATTATGCCACAGAACCACAAAACAATATATTATGCAAAAAATGAACAACTATGTATAATATTCACATTATGACCACGGTTTACATAGTATACAAATATGCAATACAAAATTACTATTAGATTTAGAGTGATTAGCAAAAAAGGGTTTCTGTAGACTCGATTGCATATGTCCCTTTCGAGTAGCCATTTAAATGTCCCAAGAAAAAGGAATTTCTTAATGTAAGTGCAGGATCAATGTAAAAGAAAACCGGTTCTTATTAGTAATGTTGTGTAGATATGGTGCAAGTGCAACTGTCTTAGAAGGTGTAGCTTATTGTACTACATAATACTAACACTGTAACACTAAAAGACAATAAATATTCTTAAGAAATACTTTCTGTTCTACAAGTACAGATAATATGTACAATTCTATTAAACTTGTGTATTATGTGTCATTTATCAGTACCTATCCAATGTCACCTAAATCCTGTGGCTTGAATTTTCAAAACAACTTGCTTTCTTAATTATTACATGTGTGTTCTTAATGTGTAAACGAATAATTTGAAAATGTAATAAGTTGTAATTTGTAAATGAATAATAATTAAAACAATGACAACTTAATTACCCATTCATGTTTAAATGCTAAATGCTAACACACATAACGTCATCTTCCGTATTGGTGTGTATAATAGAAGTATACAGAACAGAAAAGAAATAATTAGGTTTTCCTGTTCACCAAATAGCATGCAGAACTAATCTGTAACACTTATTACCATAGACAAACTGTTTGTTTCTCATAACTATTATTATTTATTGCCACTACTATATACAGTACAGAAACAGATTCATCAATGTCCACTAGACGCGACGTGAGCGAAATGAAAACCGTTTTAAAGGCCACTGCCCATCACATAATAATGGGACTGAGAGATTCTTTATGAACCGGAATTTTAACTTCCTAACGTATATAAATTGTTGCTCTGCATGTGACGCAGGTGAGTTAAAGTCAGCAATTGCTAAACTGTTGCTTTTAAACACGAGAAAATATTATATTAGTTGAATATCATTTAATTGGATGAGACGATGAGAGCACAAAAAGACGGGCCATGGCCATTTAAATTGTCGGTATAAGTGTCAGAGATTTCATGTCAAAATTAACGAATGACACCTAGAAAGATAATTAGGAAACAAACAAAGTATTTATCATACTTGTAAATATACAGACAGAGTACACACGAAGAAGGATTTTAACGTGGGAAAAAATATAATACCTACGTGGTTATTTAATTAATGAGACGGAATCTCAAGAGCAGTTCATACAGGCACACTGAGACTGACACAGACACAAACACAACACAATACACAATTTCCTCAAATCTATCTCTGCGCCTCTGCCTTGAGAAGTTGAGATTGCCCACATTGACACACATCTAACACGACATAAGGAAGAGTCAAAACTATTTTCTTGAGTGACCTTATTTGCACATAATCAGTTCGCAAGTAATAAATCTGAACTAATTCGAAAATCAAGATCACATCTAGTGTGATAGATAAATTACATTGCATTAAGCAGATCACGGCTGCCTTATATTCTCATTCGTTCTTACACTTACACGTAGTAGTGTGTAAAACAAGAAGAATGACATGCCTAGGTACTTTAACTGTAAATAGTCAGGTTAAGTATAAGTAGCTCCGGGAATAACATTTTCTCGGTAAAGTACACCAAAATAAACAATTTTCCAGTTGATCTAAATTAGAAGAATAATATTATTGTTTCGCCTATTATAATCAAATTCTTACTTTGCGTATCATGTCCTCGGCTCGTTTTACATCGTAGTCTCTAGCTGAAAATTAAAAATACATAGGAATTCATTAATTGTATAGGTAGTTTCAATTACAATGAGCTAAATCAATTCGTGAATATAACCGACAGAAAGGATATGAAATCAAGATGCGTGACACTATTAATAATACGATAAATGGAAGTGTGAAAAACAGCAGATGATTTTCATGCCTAACCTCTAAGGAATTTAACCAGCACCTCATCGTCTTGACCCAAATCGGCAGTCATTTGCTTGAACTAAAAAGTCAATTCACATAGTAAATTATTACACTCATAATGCAATTTTGATAAAGAACGTGTACAATTCGGTAAGAATAGCAAAAGGAATCGGAGGATAATTTTACCTTCCCAAGAATGACTTTTTCCTCTAGTTCTTCCAGACGTACCATGATTGCTAATTATTACTAGTTATGCACTTGCGGATAAACTTCACCAGATACAAAAGCCACACAGTGTACGTTCGGTTGCACCGATATAAATAGTTAACTTAATATTTCAATTGATTTATTTTCATGAAATGCCTTAGAGCCCTCTAAGACTAACTTGTGAAAAACTGAAACATTAAAGCTTTACTTAGAATGATGTTGAAAAGAAATTGTAGATAGATTCTTCACAGGATGAACAATATGACACTCGATGCCGACACTACGTGCGATTGAAAACGAAAAGAGGAGAGACGGGTCAAGACAACCCTTCGTTCCACTTACAACCCTGCCAACATGACACTACGAGTTGGTGCTTATTTGTTGTACCTACTTTCATTTGGAAACACCACTATAAGAGTTGTGTGCAGTTTACCCTATCGCACATGACCAAGTATATAATTGTTATATATTATACTCATATTATTATAGTTCTTTACATGACTAGACCAATCTAAATTGTGTTGCAACTGTTTATGAGCAGTCTTTATAACAAGTTATTATCTCGGCACGGCATTCTCTCTGTAGCCCTTTAGTTAGCAGCCTTAGCAGTATTACTACCTACCTGTCTAACTGTGGTAGTAGTATATAGCTGTAAACAATAGAAATGTACCTTTAGTAATTGGGTAATTGTGAATCAGACAAGTAAGTGCATGTGCATCTCTCTTACACATTGTAACTGAGCGTTATATTGCGGAATAAGATGCCACTACTACACTGTGGATGAATATTGTACTTATTGGAGCATAACATAATGAACGTAGGTATCTACGAGTATAACTGTTGTAAAAGATGCAAACTACATTGTTAATTCTACTGATGAAAAAAGTTTGCACGTAAGCATCATGCACCAGTGGACTTACCAACTTATATATATAGTGCTCGTCGGTGAGAGAAATCGTATAATATAACTAAATACCTACAAATAATAATATAAAACAGTATATTGCATTTAATGACTGAAAGTCTGAAAGACTAACTTCTTCACGTTATTAAATCCCATTTGCCATTCATGTCATAGAAATTCTTAAAATGGAACATTCGAAAATTAAAACCATTAACCATGTACTTTTTATAACTGCATGCTCCTTACGAGATGCACAGAACATACAAAGCTACTAAAAGTTTTCAATTAAGAGTAATATAGTAAGTTAACAAAAGTTAACGCCAGTCGCCAACAAGCTCTCTACTAAGTTTTAGTAAATGATATTGAAAAGAGAAAGATGAGTAATTTTACGTGTGTCTTCAAAAATTGATAGTAATATTGTGATGCATGTGTGACTAGAAATGACAGCCAAAACTTGCGCAGTCAGTCAGATATACCATTATTACATTCTTAAAATTACACAAAACGTTGTGTCGGGATTTATTTCAGTATCTAACAGTTTAACTAAAGCATCAATTTCATTTTTATGATTTAGCTACACACACATTTAAATCAACAAATACAAAATCAACATTTACATGGTTTGAGACAATATAAAAACTATTAGAAAAGGAGAAAAATAGAGAAAAAAAACTAAACAGAAAATTGCACTGTACTGTAACACCTTAAGTATAAAAGTAATAGTTCATTTCATTACTATATCATCATAATAACTAATTCTCTGTATTATACCCCTACAACCTAAATAAAACAATATTTTAGATTTTATTTACCGTAGTCATCATAATCATAAAACCTCGTAGTGTTAGTCTTAAGTCTCAATTCATAGAATTAACCCTGGCTCGAAGAGCCTTCATTGTCTGTACTGTACCTATACCATATACTCATATACCATATACTTTTAAAAGTTTCAATTCTATTATGAAGTAATAGGTATATTATATAATGTTAGTATTTAATAATTTGAGTTTTCTGCAGGTACTCTGTATTGTCTGTATCAATAATCAATATTCTATACTCTAACTAAACTATATTTACGCTATCTGTCATGGTGTCACTGTCATGTACTAATCAGACAATTAAAAATTCTGTTTTTTAATCAGCACACTGGAACTTTTTCGTGGTGATCTGGCTATCAAGACATGAGGCTTAAAAGTATCCTTAAGGACTGAAGGGGCGACATATGTAAAACCTTGAAAAACTAAATTGGCACTTTCACTTAATTTAAAGTCATCGGGGGAATCCACTGCAGGCAGTTCGGTGAACTCGGTGTCAAATAATGATACATCATCTTCACTTGTCAAAGTCGGTTGAATTGGAGGCTCCACCTTCTTGTTCAAAACATCGTCCCAATTACAAGATTTGAAAAATGCATGAGACTTAATCGGAATGGCATCAGGATTTCCATGTCCCAAACGTTGACTCGGTTTCCGTTTCAGTAGTTTGCGAATTATGTCTCTTGCGTCTGGAGTTAAATAATGAGGTAGGATTAATTTTCCCTTTAATATTCTCTCTATAGTTTTCTTGCGACATCCGGCTTTAAACGGAGGAGATCCAGTGAGCAGGTCGAACATCAGGGCTCCAAGGGACCACCAATCGACAGCTTTGTCGTGACCGACTCTCATTAAAATTTCTGGGGCCATGTATTCAATAGTTCCACAGAAAGTGTGTGTAACACCACCTTCAAAAATATGCTCCTTGCAGAGTCCAAAATCTGTCAGTTTGATGTGACCATGAGCATCAAGCAAAATATTTTCAGGTTTTAAATCTCTGTAGATTATTCCTTGCTTGTGAATGTGTTCCACGGCCAAAATAATCTCTGAAAGGTAAAAAATTGCTGTGTCTTCCGGGAAAAATATTTCTCTTTCTAAATGCATAAATAATTCTCCTCCACTCAAATATTCCATGATGAGATACAATTTTCCATCCGTTTGAAAAGCATACATTAAGTCGACGATGAAAGGGTGTTTGATTTCTTCCAATATATTTCTTTCGGTTTTGGTGTGAGCCGTATCTTTTTCATTACTCACAATTTTTGCCTTTTTAAGCACTTTCATAGCAAATATTTTACCACAATCTTTGCCGTTACGTTTTTTTACTTGAAAAACTTTACCATATCCACCTTGTCCTAGTACCTTCTTCAGTTCAAAGTCTCCTGGACCAGCTTTACAATCTTGTGTCACCGAACTTTCTGTAATCTGGTATTCTCGAACACCTTCCAATTGCATTATTTCTTGACCTTGATTGCAAGGTTCATCATCAAAGTTTGTGTAATTTTCCATTTCCATTGAGTCATCTTCAGAAATGTTCAAATTCTCTAATTCGTGTAGTTCAATGTCAAAAACGCCAGCGGTGGCCATAATTTAAAGTATAGGGGTTTTCAACGAAACGCTTTAGACGCTTTCGCTCGCTGCCTGCGAAAAATAAAATTAACTTATATGACAAATGTGCATTCATTATTTGAAACGAGATAATATTTTTCAAGGTGCAATCATAGTAAATACCCTTGCTTGTGGTATTTGTAAAAAATGTAAACTTTATTTATAGACGATTAGACGATAGTGAAACCAATCGCAATCTTTCTCCGTCCTTCTTCTGTTGGTAATTTTGCCTTGATGTTTGATCGCAGAATGGGAACAATGACAGTAGCTAGTGCCAAGTGCCAGGCCAGTGATTTGTTTTTACCAATACTTCTAAAAAGACATTAGAAACAAATATAAATGCGTCATCCTTCCTATCCTTCATCTACCAAAATTGCAAATTGTCTGAGTATGATTACAATCCGATTGGTCAATCAACTCAATTACTATTAATCGCATAATATAATATATTTATAAATAAAGCAACTACATGTAAATATTATTATTATTATTATTATGATAGTATTATATTATGATGTATGAGTGGGTACCTGTAGTTTAACAGTCCTTTATTTAATAGTAGATGACCTGCGTTAAGTTAAAATCTTACAATCAATAGTTCAATACAGAATACAGTTATAATATTAAGCTACTTAGCTACACACATGCATTGTTAAATTGATAAATTGTAAACAGTAGTAAACAGAAACTCTCACACTCTCATGATACGCAAAATCACTGTCATCTCTTAATCATTGGGGAATAAAAACAATAATTATTGTACAAGAGTTTAACTAGAAGTATTTTATTAGAGTACATGCATTTACTCACATTTACATTTAATTAAAAACACTGTTAAATATTATTCAATCGAACTAGGTCAAATTAGTAGTTAGATAGAAGTTCGGCTCTTCCACATTACATAAGTACATATATACCATCCGCGATCACAAACCTCACTCAAGGCTACGCATACAATTAATTGTTGACGCTCAGGGTTAGCTGCCAAGCTTAGGATGACTTTAGATTAGATTTTAATTGTTAGTTGTGTCTGTTACATTTTCAGAAATGTAATTCATTAGTAAATGTCATTACCAACACCCAAACAACACATATTAAAATTGTTCTAGATCATGCAACATCCACACATTCCTACTATATATTATATTATTATATGAATGATAATGACATAATTTTAAAATTAGGTTACAAGGATCCTAGATACTCCCTTCCCCTCCCCTCCCCTAGAAACCTATTATGTAAATGTAGGCTATGCATAAAACTTTATTCAATGCACTTTTTAATAATCGGCTAATAGTGATGCGAAATTGAAATGAACAATAAATGAAATGTGAGAACTTTTTAAAACGCTATTATTGCCAATTGTTACTTTCATTCGTATTCACATATAATCATAATCATATAATATTTTTCGCATAGGTCGGTAAGTGATATGAATTTCTGGAAAAAGCTGCACTCAAAGTATTTTATATTATACAATTCCGTTTTTTAAGCAAGCATTGGTTAATAAAGGTGTAATAGCAGATATCGAGTACCGCGATTGCATGTTATCTCACTTTCCTTTCAGAATTATTGCATGTGGCAATGATAGCGTTTAAACAATGCTAGCACAAGACAACTGAAATCAAACGTTGGAATCTTTCACATGAATAGTGTGAGAATTTATTGTAACTTTAAAGTCATGTCATAGGTCACCACTCAGAAATTCAGAATACATGTAAAAATTCGTTAGATTTATAACATAACTCAATCTATTTCCTCCAATTTATTTATGATTCGATGAAAATTAATTATTGCTTTCACTATGCACTCTATCGATTTTTAAACGATATTTTTAAGTACTGACGCTATTTATGGTTTCATCCTCGGTGTCATTTTCATCTGATTCGTTATCAAGATATTCTTCCGGAATTGATTCCTTTGGTAACTTTTCCTGCAAAAATTTCATCCATTTACTTTTGTTCGTATTAAAGACATGTAGCTTTGCCAGACTGTGAGAAGATATCATAGGTTTGATGAAGTTAAATCCAATTGAGAATATCCACGGGGCTGAAAGGAACAATTTCAACGATGTATTTTAAGATTCCATTTTCCAGTTATTTTTAGCCGTTAGTCAAATAATTCTATTATTTCTACTCATACTCATAATGGCAATAAGGTCTGTCTGCAATCTGCATATAAGTAAATAAATATTTATAGGAAACTATTTTTACCATTTACGACAAAGATTTCTTTAATAATTTCTGGGTAAAAGTTTTCCATTTCTTGACATGCTCCATACACTAACTGCATTGCTATTATATTAAAAGAAGTCATTTTATGTACATGTGTATAAAAATGTGTGTGTGTACTATATACATGTGTATAGAAATAATTCATTGAATATCGAAGTATATAAAAATCCTTTTCATACTTAGAAATTGGAAATTCCGAATATTAGGTTAATTTTTATTTACTTTCCAGATGAGCCATTTTTCGCATGGTAAGCTCTTCCATTGCAAAGATGGAGACAACTTGACTGCAGTTACTTTCTTTGAGGCGCTGCATTACTGTTTCCAATATATGATATATTAATTTGATCAATTCCTCTTTGTGACCTTGCTCCACCCAAACTAGTGTAAATCCAGAAATAAATGTTAGTAGTTGAGTAAATAACTATATAATAAAATTCTGACAATGTTCTGAAACCCTTGATTAAAACGGAAATACGCTGATGGAAAATATTATAACCATATTATAGGCATTCATTGAAATGTAATACATATCAGCATAATATTTTCATTTCTCTGCAGTACATAGAGGTTTTACTATTATTTCCATCTGAGTCTTATCGACTCATCGTTCTTTGTTTACTACATTCTTACCCCTTCCGTCGTATTTCCCCCAAGGAAAATAGATGACTGCAATTTCAAACAGAATGGTTATTTTAATTCAATGTACACACTGGGTATTTTATTTTTATTATTAATGATCTTCAGAATAAATTCATTGTGTTTGGAACGAAATGTTATGTTCGATTAAAATTAAGAAAACAATGTCTTGCGATAAAAGCCCCGAGATGTAATATACCTGGTCGTCCCTGTAAAAAATTATATTAGTAATTATTTATATTATTATTTTGCACTTTTGCACAATGTTATTTTAAAATTTATAACCTGCACCTCGTAATCAGTTCCAGTAAACCGAAACATGAAATCATTGGATAATTTCTTGGAAGGCTGCCAGAGTAAATACGTTTGAATATTTTTCTCCTGTCTCCAGGAAATGGCCTGTTTTAATGCATAATTATTACATTCAATTTGCATATAAATAATAACAAGACAATATGCTCATCTATCAACACTTGTCGTTATTACTGCATAGGTAATTAATGCTTTGTCATATCGTATATCTAATCAAAGATAGTAAGATGCTTATTATAGGATGTATATAGCTATAGTATACAGCTACAGGTAGCTTCACCTTACATGCTTTGATTTTGATGTAGGTACTCGGTCAGTGCTAAGACTTAGATAGCTATATAAACTAATACATATATAAATGCTCTAATGGAAAAATTACCTTTCTCAACATGTCTTCCGCTTTAACAACATTGTTGTCCCTGGCTGAAATAAAAAGTTATACAATTGAAAATAACACATTAGAAAATAGAAAATGGGATTGTAAAATCGAGTAGTAACTGTAAAGCAAGAAATGGGAATTGCATTATAGTATTAATTAACAGAACTGCAAAATAGAAAAAATTAAAATATACAGCAAAAGTTACAGTTTGAAATAATGTTGAAATAATTATGGCGAAAAAAGCAATATCCCAAATAAACAAAATCGAGATGGAATTGATAGAAATGTCAAATGATACGTAAAATTAATAATAAATACAATAGATAATAATGGGGATGAAAATATAAAGTTTTTGCAGTAGGTAATTTAGAAAATGGTTTCTAGTGTAAAATAATAATAATAATTTTGCTTATAAATAGGTAGGTATTCAATTAATATTTTATTAGAAATTGAAAGAAAAATCATAAAATGTGTATTTAGAAATTGCAAAAGAAATAGAAATCAGAAATACATAAATAAGTAAGTTTATGCCTATAGAAGTAAAATATACAAATTAAAAGTTGATTTTATTACATGAATATTGAAAGAGAAAGAAAAAAAGTGTTGCTACCTCTTAGGAATCTCAATAAAGTTTCATCAGTTTGATTTAGCTCTATAACTTTAATCTTGAGCTGATCAACGAAAAATAATTAGGTATAATAATATTTTGCCTATTTTATTGATGTATACATGTAATGCCTACATAATTTATTGCCATACTCATAATTGCAAACGAAACATTTTGATGTCTTCTCTTACGTTTTCTAATGCCAATTTTTCTTTTCCGTCTTCTGCACGTAACATAATAAGAAAGGGTGGGTAGATAACTATATAAAAATTATTTTTGTGCGATAAATCTACACTATCCCTATTGTTTAATCGTATCGTTTAATAATTATCAATAATCGATTCGACTGTTGGACTCTTGAGTATCCTCTTGAATAGACTAATAAATAAGTTAAGACTAGATAGATTAACATAAGTATATGATTGCAACAATAAGAAATACTTGCAATACAATTACGACAGTAAAATATGTTTTTCGAAATTCCAATTCGAAAAAAATAGCTTCCAATACTAACAATTAATATTTATTTCGCTTGTTTAAACTCTTCTATTGTAGGGTGTAATTCTAATTACATTTGAGTAGAACAATAATATGCAGAAAAATACCGTTATTGTACACTAATAATTATTATTCTTCAATGATTGATACTATTCGATGAACCTATACCAGTGGTGAAACATATACGTATATGCGTTTATAAATTCCACTTCAATTTTGTTGTGTAGCCAAACACAAAAAGATGGCAGATTTCCTATGAAATATTGTAAGATACAATGATACAAAACAAACACATAAATACAGCCAAAATGTAAAAGATCAATAAAACTTCTGCCACGTTGCTTTCTGTATACGAGAAATGTTCTTGACCTTTTCTGATCTTCGAATTTTGTTGCATAATGTAATCTTTTAACATCCTGCTGGTTATTAAAAGCCCCATGTATTTTTGATATCTTAACTATGCCTGCATGTCAACTCCTAAATAAGATGCTCTTTGTGTTTTATGTTGGTATCATGTTCATTCATTAAATTAACCCTCCTGCTATCTTTGCGCTTACAACACATGCATTTCAAAAACTTAAAATGGCTTATCTAAGTCATTACATTTGTCTGTACTACTATACCAAAGGAAGATATTATTAAACTGTCCACAAAATTCCCATGAAAAAAAAAAGGATTTTACCTCAAGTTATGTAATACATGTAATTGTAATTCTGCTGTAAGTGTAAGTGTATTTGTAGATTATGATTTAAATAATAATATGATCTAAAACACAACAACGCAAAATACTTTACAAACTTTTAATGTTAATGACATATACCTATATATTTATAAGGGGTACATTAATTACGACTACGAAATGATAACATTTTATAATACCTACAGAAAGCTTTTCATTTGTACAACAATAAAAAATACTATGAATTAATATTCATAAATAAGAGCTTAACAAACGACGATTTACAGGAAAATACAGGCAATGATAATAATATAATTATATTATAGCAAAGTTTAAAAAAATCGCATTTACTTAGATAGTCACACAGTCACTAAGATTCAATTGAAAATCGTTTAATAAAGTTTCATAAATATATTAAAATATCAAATATCAATCAACAAAATCCATGCATCAGATCGTTAGCAGGAACAACCATTAACAGTCGTCTACACATTAATTTAACAGATACATCAGCAGATTCATGTCCATTATATTCTAGCTTTTAGAATTTCTTATCTACTCACCTCTCATGTCTGAGTAATTATCAAATAAAATATTTAGCTGCTGTTGGAGTCTTCATGATACACAGATGGGATGGAACTTAATGGCATGTTTTCCAAGAGAACTGGAAACCATTTCTTCCTGTCCGAGTTGTAGATTTGGAATTTTGTGATGGTGTGAGCAGAGAGAATAGGTTTGATAAAATTGAAAGCCACAGAGAATGCCCAAGGTGCTAAATAATCACAAAAGGGAGGTACAATTTTCATTGCAATGATAATAATATAAAGTAATGGCAAGGGAAAAAATTTTGCACGAAAAATAATGATTTTTTCAGATGGCTACATTTGAAGGTTAATAAAACCACTGCAAAACATTATTACAATTTCTCAGGTCGGTGAGAAGTTTTTAAGCATGATTATTCTATTATTTCTCCGTTTGAAAAATTGTTTTTAAATCTTACCGTTGATTACGTAAATCGTTTTAATTACTTCAGGGTAGTTTGCCTAGGTTAAGAAAATACAGGTAACCACAAAGTAATCATCTTGAAGATATGAAAAACAATAAAAGTATTTCTGTACAAACAACAACCAATATATTATTTAGGTACCTACCTCCAGATCTTGAAAAGCATTGTATAGAACTTGCATGGCTGAATAGAATAAATAAAAATTGTTGATTACATTCTGTTATATAGTAAGTAAATACATTGCATGTGAAAACAAGTACATATAATTATTAGTGAAGGATTATTCTTACTATCTAAGTTAGCTATCTTCCACATCGTTAATTGCTCCATGCCGTAAATAAAAGTGGCTTGACTGCAATTGCATTCTTTAAGTTTATGTACAATAGATTCCAGGATAAAATACACAAAGTCGACAACTTCATTTTTGAGTCCGGACATGATAATCTGACGCGTATTCCAGTGTCCAATGGGTAGATACATCACAGGCCGTCCTTCATTATCTGAGCCCATCCATTTAAAAACCATATCTTCCTCAATAACTTTTGGAAAAGTCCATGTCAGAACCGATCCAAAATTCTTTTCTTCTCTCCATTTTATTGACTGAAATACAATAATAAATCAACATAATATTATAACTTACTATCATCCACCATTAAAAATTCCAGTCCATCGAATAAATCATTCGTCATAATGATAATAAAGCTGTCATTCATAAACAGCAAAGTCAACGAACAATTTTTCATAAACCTAACAGTAATAGTGGTTTGACTTTATTAGTCTACTGACCTTACAATACCTATGTAATTCTAATCACTCCAGCTTAGCTAAATAGACAAAATCGGCATAATGAGCATAGCAAATTCATTCGAGAGAGAGTGGCTGCCGGCTGCTGTGGCTAATTAAATAACACCTTACTACTGCAACTACTATTAGGACTGTAAAAAAGGTAGGGTGATTTCATTTACACGTACCGACGCCGTAGAATATTTTTTGTATTAGGAATTTCTGTCGGTTAAAGGGGTAAATTGAATTTTTTGTGACTACATATATTATATCACCTAACTGACCTAACTAAATAAATTGTCAATATTCGAAATTTTAAATTTTGAAACATTGAGTAAATATTCGGACTAAATGGTCCAAAATAAAAATTCATTCTTTTTAATAGACTATATTCTAGTATACACTATATTAGTATAGACTATACTACATAGAATATATTGGAAAGTGTAGCATTCAAACTTTAATCACCCTCCCATTTATCATGTAAAGGCAAGGGAAAAAAATTTTGCACGAAAAATAATGATTTTTTCAGATGGCTGAATTTGAAGGTTAATAAAACCACTGCAAAACATTATTACAATTTCTCAGGTCGGCGAGAAGTTTTTAGGCATGATTATTCTATTATTTCTCCGTTTTACGGGAAATTGTGTTTAAATCTTACCGTTGATTACGTAAATCGTTTTAATTCATAATTAATTAACATTAATTAACAATTATTATTAGTTATTAACTCCCGTCCTATATCAGTTTCTTTATCAAGAATCCAGATGAATCCTTACAAAGGAAAATCCCATACAAAAACTAAAATATCCATGCTCTCAATTGCACTGCTATAATTGACTAAATTAACAAACAACTGTCATGTTCACCTTATATTCAATAGGTTCATAATGGACCTAAGGCAAACTTTTGGAAAACTGGTCATCCACCTTCAACATTCTGCCGTATTACTTGCATATATAATTGCACGCATGTAGCGATGTAGCCTGCACGATACACGGGTAATAATTATTCTCATTATTGCAAAATCTTCAAATCATTCCTATTTCTACTCTATGGTACATTGCATTGGCAAAGTCGGTTCCCACACTTTAAATTATGGCTTAAAATGGTTGAAATGTATAATTATTTCATTCGCTATCTGGAACACTGAAAAAGCGCCAATCAATTACATATACAGTCTACATAAATTATGTCATCACCAGTTTTGAATACATTTAATTCAGGGATATTACCGGGAAAGAATACAAGACAATTTTTGAAGTAAAATAAGTATAAGTAGCTGAATTAAATGAAAAACTCCATGTTGAAAGAAGTGTATCAATGTCAAGGAAAATCCTTAATGAAATTCTCAGATAAAATTTAAATAAACAACTCGCCATAATAATAATATTTTCCCTTCAAACAAGGTGTATAGTATTGCCTCAGGTAGGTGTAGCGGTTAATAACGAATGTATGGTTTGTTTATTTCACATACACTGTGTATTATTTACATAGACATGTACCTATTTTCAAAAGCTACCAGCTCGACATGTACTCGATATGCTCGATGATGCTAATCGGATTTGTTGTAAGGAGATTTGTTGTTGGCCATGAAATTTTTTTCCCATTAACTGATTTTATTACATCTTGCAAACATTTTAGAGCTCGAGGACCAATTCCCGGTCTCCATTTTTGCCATTATTTTTGAGAACCTATTCATAATTAATACTCGACAGAACTACCTATAAACTGAGCATCAAACCCAGCAGCACTGCTTTTATGGCAATTATTCCACAGGTTGATTCCTCTTTTTTCTCATCAATTAGGTAATTGTTATTTTGCACCTGTTCCAAAACTTTTGTCGAGGTTTGCTAAAATGTCGGAGACCATGTACATCACAGAATCTTCTGTCGGTTATTTATATACTTAACTTCTGTATTGTAATCTATGAATTTATAGACATTGTATAATTCAGATTTCTTACCTTTCTCAACATATCCTCCGCTTTTGCTAAGTTATGGTCTCTTGCTATAAATAAAGTTAAAACATCCTTATAACAGTCTTTTCAATCATGTAAATGTATTGAAGAAATAACTAAAGAATTATTAGGTACTATAGGTAAAGTAGAAAAATAAACGTAAGACTCCATGCGTCGGGCTTACCTCTTAAAAACCTTAATAGGGTTTCTTCGCTTTGCTTTAAATCCTGAACTTGCACTTGGAACTGAAAAATTCCAAAAATAGTTTTATTGAAAGGCAGAACTTTCAATCTAGCCGTCAGTCGTGGGTTTACATGTAAATAAAATAAGCGTAAAAAATTATAAGAATTCACCTTTTCCAAAGCCAGTTTTTCTTTTTCTCCAACTGCTGTAAACAACATTTTGGCTGTCGAATGAATGTACCAAAATCAAATGAGAGTATTATAAAAACGTAGCTATGTTTAAATTGAACGTAGATATTGTACTGGAGCGACAGAAATCCTCTGCTATTTCACAGAAAATATTATTGTGGACTATTATAGTTTAACTATTCTGTTTACTGCTGCCACTGAATCAGAAGGACAACTGAAAGAGACACGCATAGATTTGGCGATATAAAAGTTAGGAATGAAACTTCCTTAACCTGTCCAGATTCCAGGCTGGATTAGCACTACTCGTCAGCTATATAATAGTCTCAAATGGCATATAAAATATAAACGAACTGTGACGACACAACAGTACTAGCTAGTATATAGTTGTAAATTAATTGGTATCTTCGACCTTGCTGTCTGTAACATGTTATGGACTAAAGTGTACCGTGTACGTGTACCAACTATATTTACTCTACAATTATGTAGACAGAATATCAGACACTACGAAGAAAAGGAAGGAAAAAAATAAGTCATTACAACACAGCAAGTACAACCGGTCTGTCTATCATGCTTCCCATGATTTAAAATCTCATCTGCAGCTTCTTTTGTATCGTGTTATGCAAAACACCAACTACCATTAACTTTGATTTCGTATTTGCAGGATTCATATGAACGAGTGGGGTGTACATGGTATTACATGCTGACGTAAATTGCTTTTATTACTCACTTTTAGGCTCTTTTGTTTATAAAGCTCCTAATAGTATGTTTGTAAAGGAAAATACCAAACAATAAATTCTTTAGCTTACAAAACCATTTGGCAAGGGATTATACAATTACAGTGTAAGCAGATACATGGAATCTGTAATTGGAGGAATTCCCAACTTTTGACCTGGAATGAAGTTAGTTTTATGATTTTGCATAGGTGTTTATAGTTTTATACGGTCATTTCATGTATACATGTTTCCAATGCTATTCCTATTCCTATATATCCATTTACATGAACCAATGAACTAAAATTAAGACTAGAATTAAGATAAGAAGTTGTAATGAACTCCAATGACCTCTAAAATTGAGCATATTGAGTAGGAACATGAAGGGAGGGGATAGCGCAACAAGCTCCGACTCCGAGACGGAGACTCGTAATGCGGGAATCATTCCTGATCATTTTTTTCCTGTGGCAAGAATGAAAGTATTGTAATTGATCTTTGATTGAGTTACGGCTAGTGATAGTAGATACGATCAATTTAAAATAAATTTTGAAAATCGATTTCTGTTCCTTGTCAGGTTTTTAGTATCGAAGCTTTTTTAGAATTAACTCAAAAACTATTCTTCAAAACGATGTATTTTAACCTCCTATATCACCCTAAGTCGTAGGTCATTATCATAACCCAATACCTAACACTACTATTCTTTGCAGAAAAGTTAATATTTTCCTATCGAGATACATACAGATATTAATTCTCCAATTCTATAAATATTCAGTCAAGTGCCTGTCTACGAAAACTGGCTATTGGTTTCTAGATAGAAATTATTTCCTCATCATCACCGTCTAGGAATAATTCCTCTTAGGAGTCGTTTCCTTTTAAGAGTCGATGTAATTCCTAGAGACAAAACACTAATATTTTTTACTTGTGTGTATTTGAGTGTAAGAAAATATCAAATAATAGGACTGTATAGTATTCTGTATTCTGTAATATTCTCTTATGGCATGAATTGACGTGCTATAAGTAATATGGCACGTGCATTTTTATGCAATTAGAGAGTTTCTCTTATGGAAATCTTCATTCTAAGCGCTTCAAATAAAAACTTATTCCATAGTGTGGTGTGGTAGTATGATGTGTCATAACCAACATACGATAACCATTTGTATACCTACCTATTGTATAGTCATTCGCACAACTCTTTTGCTCATTCACTTGTATAAAGATATTGACACTTTACTAAAAATTACGTTTTAGAAGCATATTTTAGTTTAGTGCAATATGTGAGGAATATATTTTATAGTCATGACCCTCATGTTATAGTGCTATATAATATGTGTTCTCTGGCTTACAAAACAAAACAAAAAATGAACAAGGGTTAGCGATAATAATATACCATTATGTAAAGTAGTGGAAATTTAATAGCACTTTCATTGCCAATGAAAGAACCATTTAGAATAACAATATCATGCTGTACACAGCTAAAAACACTATGTAGGTGCATAATTGGAGTAAAAATTTATATTAATATACTCAGATTGTCGGTACGCGTACAGTACATACTGCATAAAATTCTATTTAGTATTGATAAGGGTACAGCAATGTACTGTTGTACCTTTATATACTATGTGTTTGTGTGTAATACATCTACTAAATCATAAATAGTATCTTTACTATTTATAATATTTTTCCTGTACTACTTATAATAGTGGTCATGTTCAAAAGTATCGTCCAGGTCAAAAAAGCATCTTTTAACTGTTACATATTTCGTTCTGATAATTCTAAAATGTTGTAGCTCTTGCCTTGAGGCATGTGAATTACATTTACCATATTGTAATAAAACGAATCACCTTTTGTGTATGCAGTTAGACTTTAGACCGTTTTGTTGATTAGCCTTATTTTATTCTCTATAGTAGTGTAATAATAAAATTTAATTATGTTATTAGGTATGCTCATTTAGTTTGTTCATTACTTTGTATTGATGTACTACAACTTAGCTGATTGGTTTTAGTTTTAACCTTAACACTTATAGCCCAGGTGTACCTCTGTCAGATATGACAATACCAAGTAAATAAATATCTGATTGGCTATCATCTCTGTCTAGTTTTGTATAGCTAGTTATTTTCATAAAATACGATCTTGGTTAATGGATACTACCACCGAACAGAAGCAAAAGCAATTTACCAGAGAATGAGAACTGACACGCAAGTATTGAGTGTGAAGAAGACAGACACAACAAGACATCCTCATCAACATTAACCTTTTCAAATGGCATTAGTTGAATGAAAAGGCTAAATTTTCTACATGGCAGGAAATATTCTTTAAGGTTACTTAAGGTTATTTATACAATTATGTCGTCCTTAATGTAGTCAAAAATAATGAATATGGAACAATGGCGCCTGTGACTAGTTAATGCTTCAAATATGCTAAATGTTAATAAATATGCGAAATGATTGAAGTTACAACTTCATATCTGTGTATTAACAGAAAACAAAACCCAAGTGCATAAAATTATATAAGTAGCTACTTAAAATACCTTCTTAAACATCCACCTGTAATATATTTCCTGGGGAAATGCAATTAAATGATTTTTATATGCATGGAGTATGAATCCATCCTTCTATTAGTAATTATTGCTTATTTTCCGCAACTTTTGGTAGAAGAGGAAAATCGTCAAAGAAAATCGAGATTAAAATGTAAGTTATTTGCTACTAGGAATCGGCTTATTTGACCACGTTTTAATAGGTATACATACTAACTCACCCATTAAATGCGGTAAGAATATGTCAATGAAAGTAAAGGAGAACCACTTTTATTAGTTACCCACACAGGTAGTGTACAAACCCTATCTCATCTCAGGTAGCCGCACATTATGGTACATCAAAAAAGCGTTGTAGAAGGAAAGACCTTCTGAAGTTCCTTCTTCCGGATTGATTTTTATTGGCATACAAACAATATTGTACAACATACCCAATTGTTTAAATATATTTTGTGTAGCAATCATATCGCTACGCATTAAGAGTCTGCTGCATGACATTTTTGAAGATTTCCTGTAAAGGTTGTTTACCTAAAGTAGTAGAGCTAATAGATGATAGAGTAGTGTCATTGCAACGTAAACTCGTTCAGTATTGTTAACAATTACAAACTACTTGTCTTCTGACCTTCGAAATAATGACTCAGTAATCTGCAAGCATCTATTCATACTTATTATAGGTCAGGCAGTGGTTAACATTTAAAATACAGTCTAGTAGTCTAGTCTAGTGGTTCTGCTATCAAATAATATATTTTTCTCCTCCTCAGTGGAATTGCTTTTATGCACTATGTACTTTTAATACCTTCTCTTGAGACAGGGTGACAATGAATTAATGCTGGCAGCGGAATGATACATTTTGACACTTCTTGTATAGGTAGTGCAAGAGTACAATCCCTGACCTAACCTACCTAAACCAATAGCCTCCTTTTGTAGCATACACAATTCAATTGAAATGTCCACCCTCACCAAAACCAGACCACGCCAAAATTATGTACAAACGGATTGATTTGATACTGATAGCAAGACTGATAGGAGTAGTGCAACGACCGGTCCTACTACAGCTACGGTGTATGCATGGTGGTTCTAGTTTTTGAAACATTTTATTAGGTATATTATTATCTGCATTATATATTTTATAACGAAGTTTTATCCAGAACTTAGTATGACGAAAAAGTATGTTATGTAATCAGAAAAAAAGGATTGCGCAATAGTCATATGACTTAAATTTAGGAATGACTGCATAGTCATTCCTAATTGTGTTGACTTTATGTAGTAATCAAAACTTTCGGGAAATCTTTAAGTTATGTGTTTACGGTTATGGTACTAGGTATTATATTATATAATAAATTTATAGCAGATACATTTTCTGTATTGTGCAATACAAATTCTTTACTATGTATCCATCCCTTCGTCTACTATCTAGTATTTCTGTCCTCAACATAACCACTTCAAAATACTGGAAGGAAAACATGTAGAAAACATTTCGGATTTCTCGACTATTATTACAATTATCATGCAGACTTGTGTTGGAACCAATTTTAACCAATAGCAATAAATTAGACTGGATGACACCAAGGTGCATAGGTGAATAAGCATCTAGGACTAATAAGTAGTTAATAGACATTATTATCTCAATTTTATTTTGATCCAGGAAAGTAAACTCTTATACCTTGTGGGGAAGTAGAGCAAATTAAATTCATTCCAGTCATACACGAAATGTTCTAAAGTATTGCTACTTTTGACTTACGTAGAAAGCTTTTACCAATCAAATAGGCTCTCCTGTGAGTGTTTGATTTTGAAGGATTTTCTACGGTTATTTTTATAATTATTGACATCCATTTCTTGATCTTGATAATGGTGTATAATGCTTATTTTATAGTGATTTGCTAGTAAAAAGTGTAAAATTGAATTTACACTTCACTGTCATCAAATGCATATCAATTCGCTTTAACTTAAATTATCTCATTTCTATATACCTAGGTAGTTATTCAAGGAGTCAGTATAATATATCAGTGGTGTTTACTTTGCATATTGCTTTAAAATGGTCACATAATGACATACGCATATAGTAAATATTCCTGTATCAGGTATTATTTCCAAAGTAATGTGCACCTAACTAAAACTAGTATAAATACAACTCTGGGAGTAGTGGATTTCTTTAACTTTAACTGCTACGTGTCCCGTGATTGTGTTCACTTCGTAGAGTACGACCGTACTATTGTGCATGTTGTGTATTTTACTATCGTATATGTTTTATTGTATGCTTAGCTAAGTATATTATAGGCACGTGAATAGAAATGATAAAGTCCTCCGACTGTGGCTATGGCTGTTTGGTAATGACTTCCAGCCATCACTTCACATCATAATGCAATCAATACCATGCCATCCATTCCAAAACGAGAGATAATTGTATCTATCACTGACAATATATATATAACTATATACGAGCAGATGCGTTAAAATCTTAAAATCCAGATTATCTATACATAACATATAAGTATAATAATTCATGACACATGTGCATGTGCCGGAATAACTGAAACCAACACCTATTTAATATGCCTAGGAACGTTAGCAGTAAAAATCATCAGAACTGAAGTGCAGTCATAGTCATACTGCAATTAACCTATATATACTAATTCTCTTTGGCAGTGTGCACTGTGCAGTAGTGTTAAAGCAAAAACACAATTTACGTAATCCCAATTTAACATTTGAATCTTGAGATAGGTACTTACTATATTATTATAATATTCAGAAATGGAAGAATTAGACAATATTTATGACGTGTGCCTGAACTTAACAAAAAAGGTTGGCGAGGTAAGTCAATATAATAATACAGATAGTAAAGTATACCTGCATTAATATTTCTTGTGGTAGAAATCATCAATTTCCGTTTATGTAACGTAATAGTAATATTATTTTTTAATTAATAATTTTTCAAGTTTATATTATGATTAAGATATTACGAATAATATTTGTGCATACTAATGTTCTATGAGCAGATCATCAAGGAAGCTATAAACAAACCTAAAGATATCACTGAAAAAACTTCACAAAGTGACTTGGTGACCAAAACTGACAAAGAAGTCGAAGTAATCTTGATTCATGGACTACAAAAAGCTTATCCCCATCACAAGTGAGATTTTTCTTATTGTAATGTGTATTGTGTATACAAAAGTGCAACTTGCAAGTATCTATATTATTATGAATACTGTGTAAGCGTGTACTACTCTAATGTTCATAAAGAGACGATTGTCAATTTATCAGAACCTTCAACACTTCAACCCCATGAAAATGAGAAATTACAAAGTACGTCTGCATTTGTATACTATAAGGTATACTACTATAAAAATATCATTTATTTGCTTTAATTTAGGGTGATCGCGGAAGAGACAGCGAGTACAGGCGAGCTTACGGACGATCCAACTTGGATAATTGACCCAATTGACGGGACTCTTAACTTCGTACATACATTTCCATTGGTGGCTGTTTCAATTGCTCTCTACATTAAGAAAGTGCCTGAGATTGGTATTATCTATAATCCAATACTAAATCTATTATACACAGCTCGAAAAGGGCAAGGTGCCTTTCTCAATGGACAACCTATGAAATGTTCAGGACAAACTGGTGAATCTTCAACTGAATTATCGACAATTTTGCTCACTTAATCTACAAATTACAAAACTAGAATTGAAAAATATTCTGGTTGAAAACAATCTATTTACAATTTCCATTAAACAGAATTCTCAAAAGCACTTGTTTGTATGGGCCTTCACCGAGACCCTGTGAGATTGCCATTCATGGAAGACACTTTTTGGAATAATATGGAGAAAATTGTTGGCAGAGTCCAAGGGTATAATAATTAAAAATCTTTTAAGCTTTCCTAAAATTATTGTCCACTTATTCTCTTTTTAAAAAATGCTAAGTTGCAATCATTCTGCTTTATTCATAATAATTAAAACCTATATCTTGATTTAGTTGTCGAGTGACAGGATCTGCAGCAATGAGTATGGCTTTTGTGGCCTCGGGAGCTGCTGATGCTCATTTTGAATTTGGACTAAAACCTTGGGATTTAGCTGCTGGTGAATTACTTGTTAGGGAAGCAGGAGGGTCAATCGTGAATTTCAAAGGTATAGGTACCAACATCTGTAATTTAATTTAATGATATAATATTGTCTCTAGTAAAAAATTGCGTGTTTATGTAAACGTCAGCATGTTAATATGGAATATTGAATTAATTACTACAGGTGAACCATTTAATGTCATGAAAAGGCAAGTGATTTGTGCTTCCTCTGAAGAGTTGGCGCAATCAATAGCTAAAGTATTAGACTATGACAAGATACTTAGTAAAATGAAAAAATGATTATTTATTTTTTGACTAATTCATTCTACTGTCTACTATTTAATTGACGTTATTGTTATCAGTATATAAATAGATTACCTACACCTAATAGCTCATAAAATTATGGTTTTGGAATATAAAGAACAGGTAAATAAAATGGTATAATACATAGTACAGTAAACTCATGTAAAATTCTAAACCTTATATTTTTAATATTTAATTAGCATAGACGAAAACGTCGATGCAACTCGCTAACAGCTTAAAAATGTAACTTTTGATATAGTAGTACTTATTACTATCTATATTGTATTGAGCAACAGCAGTAAATAATAGCTCTTGGATTAAGAGACGTCACAATTAAGTGATCATGCTATTATTTTTAAATTGCTTTATTCACGGTCCCTTGTTGTTTATGCCATGTAAATACTTGTGCGTGATACCAAAATCTTGAAGGTCATAATATTTACGTAATGCAATTACATATGAAATGTAATATTGTATCCACTAGTTGATAGACATGATAGAAAAACATCGAATAAATAGTTGAAACAGGTAAAACAGTTTTGAATTCGTAGCATTTTTTGAGACAGCAAGCGTTGCCTGTTTAAATATAATTACCGATACTAGAAATGTAATAGTTACCAAATAAAACCTATAATAATCGGAAAGAGACATGAAAGTGTTGTTGCAACATAAACACTCTCTGCATAAAAACTTAGCATGACTTTTACAGTTCTAGTGGAAGAAAGAAAATGTGGATTAAAGTTGCAAACTTATTGTTTAATTAGAATTTCGTTAGCAGCTGCTAATTCCATTCTGAGCTTCATATCGCAAGTTTCTTCATCAATGTTACTCTTTTCAGTTTTTGCCTTGATGATAGCTTTTATCTTTTCTCCTTCTTTATTGTTGTTCTGTGAATCCTCTTCATTATCTTTATAAGCAGAGGGCAAGGATTCCTTTGGCATGATTTCTAAGAAAACTGGGAGCCATTTGGATTTGTCCGAATTGAAGATCTTGAACTTATCCAGAGTTCTTTTCGAGAAAATAGGCTTGCAAAAATTGTATGCCATAGGGAAAATCCAAGGAGCTACAGGAACAACAGATAACAAACTTGCCAATCTTTTCCACATTGCATGATGATAGTAGTTTAGTCTAGTTTAGAAATTTTGTGAATAGTTTTGTAAAATGAACATCGTTTACTTACCATTTACAAGAAAACAGCGTTTTAATATTTCCGGATAATTTGCTAGAGAAAAAATATCGAGCTCATGTTGTTTATTTTCATGGAATTATTTTATATTTAAGCAGTAATTTTAACATTTTTGAGATAATTCATATGGGCTTTACTATACTATACAATAATTTTAAGAAAATAACCAAACATACCTTCCAAATCTTTTAGTCCACTGTATAAAATTTGCATAGCTAAAATATAAAATTAGGGAATTAAAATTTAATAATAAATTACATCACATTTCATTGTGTTAATGTTAATGTAAAGAGAAATTATAATTTATGAGTAGATTTGTCAGATGCTAACATATTTAAAGCAATTAACAACACTTACTTTCGAGGTTTGCAACTTTCCAATACGTGAGCGTTTCGAATCCGAGAATAAGAGTTATTTGACTACTTTTTGCCTTTCTCATTGCATCAATGACTACTTCATACAAATGATAACGGAATTTCATGACATCTTCTTTGTATCCAGCTTCTACAAATTCCCGAGCTCTCCATATTGCAAGAGGTACCCATACCACTAATTAGAACGAATCCAAATGTCAATTATAAATAAAATATAAATTACCTACCTGCATTTAAAATTTTATACTGCTACATTTTTAATGTCCATATAGTGAGGTGTTTTGAAAATAAAGATAAGTCAATGTATGTTAATCTTAATCATGTAAAAGTCATATAATATGTCAAATGTGTAAGTATTCTAAGTATCCTGCATGGGAATTTGATACCCAAAGTGTGTTTGTAATTTCTAATCATTTTCATACTAGTCGAATGCACTTGCTATTTGCTACACTGCAGATATGTTAATTCTATATAACTAATCCTTCTTTTTTAGGCATCAACTTTTGATGTCGTTGCACAGGTTTTACCAAAATTTAAGTCAAATGTCTGATGATTAGTGCCGTTTGCTATTAGTTCATGACTTTTGTCATGAACAAAGCAAATACCCTAAGCTTCTATCTCTATAGGCATATAAAATGAGACATGATTCCAAATCTTAGAGACGCGGTCTGCATTCATAATGTTCCTAATTCCTAATTACGCTAGTACATATATATAGTGGCAGTAAATATAGCATTGTTATTATAATATGGAAAAGTATATTATTTATAAGGCTATAATGTAAGGCTAAGGCATTTGCAGTCAGATGCACAACAAAGTCGATTAGTTATTAGTCTCGTTTGTAAAAAAGTTGAAGCACGAGTTTCGTCCCAACGTCATCAGCGATGGCAAACGGTGTACTGCACTGAATAAATGCTACTTGGCAACTTTACTGACTCACAAACATAATTCAGAGACCTATATACCATATTCGTTTCACTGTCCTTTTTCACTGCACATTGTGTTAGTGATGTGCCCATACACAAATCAGATCCACTAGTGCTAAGGTCAGATTAAATTGTAAAACCTATTGCTGAAATCTAGAAACATTTTTTTTTAATTCCAGAGGCTAAGCATGTCTTGTTCACTTTCTTTTCTAACTAAAATTCTAACCAGATTCTATAACTTCTTTACAGACTTTTCTACCTAGTAATAATATACTCTACGATTTACGATGTAGTTTTTTTTTAATTCTAAAACACGAATTAATAAAAAAAAATATTGTAGCGGTTAAAAAATATATGTACAGACCATATATTCAACCTAAATCTGTTGGTTTCAACTCTATTATTTCTAATTTCCGTATGCATTGGTGTTATGTAACACCAACTCGACTGAGAACTGAGCATTACTTTCCATATCCTTGTTTATAATGTCCATTCATGCTCATTTACAAAACACTTTTCGAATAATTTGCAGCGCAGTTTTATTTAATTAGCAGACAGTTTCATACGTACCAGGTCGCCCTTCAAAATCCTAAAATTCGCCCCGATAAGAAAAAATAGAAAAGAAATTAATTAATATTTTCGTACTAAAATAGACCGCACAATTTTTATAATCAAAAGATATAAACTAACCAAGCCACTGATTTCGTATATGAAATCTTCCTTTAATGGTGATGGAGGCTCCCAAGTTCTGTAAGACGAAATATCCATGTCCTTCCTCCATTTTAGGGACTGTAAAGTAAATAGTTACTGCTAATTAATTAATCAAAAATGGCATTCGCTTAGAAAGCGTACATAATTAGTAATAAATTTTGAATCAGATCTTTATGATTATGATGGTTTCCTAAATTCGATCTCTAAGGAAGTATTTTACTTTTGCACTGATATAATATTGCATTCCGTACTAATTACTTTACAATTCCATAATACGTTGGTTCCATTTGACTCTCACAAATACTTTCGAGCATATGCAAGCAATATTAATGACGACAACAAAGTCAAATTAATTCTGGAGTAGAGAAATCGATTTAAGACGACGAAAAGCATATAATAGTATGTAGAAAGTATATTTAGTTTAGGTACCTTTCTCAACATGTCTTCCGCTCTTGTCAAATTCCATTCTCGTGCTAAATAAATTCAGTAAATATTTTAGCAGTCACAGACACAACATAATATTACTATCATATTCTTTGATTGAACATATTTCGAATTAAGGCTATGTTGAGCAAGCAGCACATTTACTATATAAATATCATTCATTGTTATATGCACCACTGTAACTCTAGAGTTCTCATAGCTCTGACGCTAAATATGCAGTTGTAGTTGTAGTAATAGTCTTCATAAGTAGTATTCAAGTGCTTACCTCTTAAAAATCTCAATAATGTTTCTTCATCCAGCACTAAATCAGATGTCGATTCTTTCAGCTTTCGTAGAATAAATGAAAGATGAAAACATTTAATTTACTGAAACAAAATATTTATAGGATAACCAATTTTAGTAGCAATGTGAAAATAGCCAATATCTGGTACCTGTTGGAGTAAAATTCCCTCTTTCTCGCTTTCCACTTGGAAAACCATTTTGACAACAGATCTTTCCTAATTTATTACTTCAAGCCGAAACTCAGAAAACCTCTAAATAATTACAGTTGAAAATGCAGTCCTATAATTTCATTTTTCACTCACAAATTCTCAAATCCGCAATGAAAAATGTGTTTTTTAACGAACTCAGTGTTTATGATATTATAGTCTTGCGCAAAATATAATACAGCCAATTGCGGATTAAAATATGTCTTCTATTTATTTGTTGACTAAACTGTAAACAACACTTCAATTCACACAACTATCTATTGAAAGAATCGCCTGTGAATTTTCAGAAACACTGTTTGGAAGGACTACACGCGAATACTGAACATGAGAGGAGAATTAAGCGAAAACTTGTTTGTGCACAATAACAGATTTCAATGATTTAGTCGCGACTTGAGATAAAATCAAGTTAAAAGCGTGTGTGCAACGGTACCTTAAGCAAAATAATAGTCTGGGGCTTTAAGTAAATAAAATGTCCTTACTATTTATTATAAAGTTTTGCTTCTACGATAGATATGTATATCCAACCAATGTTCTTATACTCTTGTTTAGTTAATCCCCTTTGCTATATACTCAAATACACACATGAGCAATGATTCAGATAAGTATTATCTAGTTTTACTCGTGTATATATCTTAAGTTATTATAATAATGTATTTGTACAATGAAAACTTGCGAAACTGCATGGAGTATAACGCAATGGCTATATAGCTCAAAGATCAGCTACTACAGTCTACAGGCTACACAGTTGAGGTTGAGATGTTAAGAGAATTATTGTAGTACCAAAACTAGTTTTAATTTTGTGTGGGTACCTATTTTCTCACAATAGTTTAACAATTAGCAAATAAAATATAATTAGATATT
>JABASI010000814.1:0-31697 GCA_019776505.1 Tomocerus nigrus
TTTCTTTGTTGTTATTGCTGTTTCAGGTATGTGACTAGTATTCACTTGGTAGGAATATTATAGAAAGAGATAATGTGCATCATTATTAACACACCTAATCAGACTAATCACTGCTCTAAGCAAGAGGAAAACATGCAATTCAAGTATAAGCATAGAATAGCAGGGACTGAATATAACTTTAGGTATCAATCTCAAATCCTACCATACATAGACATACAGACACAGACACAACACACAAGACATCAACGGAGTAATACGACGTTGTAGGTTGAAGTTGATTGCTGCTTTCTGTACTTGTAATATCTCTAAAAATCAAGCTACATCAAAGGGCAGACGGCCAAAGAGTTTTTTGCACAAAAATATGCAATCAAAAGGAAACTTGAATTTGATATTGGAAACTTTTACCATTAAAAGGAAAAGAGTACGTGCCAAAATCCAATATGTATTCTTGTATTCTTACATGTCGAATGCCAATCACCCTTCCTGTAACAATTAATTACAGAGTGAAGTTCCTCCTGTTACAACTACTTACGACTCCTGTCATTGACCACTGCATTATTGTAAGTGGGTATAATATAAGTTAAGGAATCCTCTTAAGCTAAATAATAATAATAACATAACTAATGTTCTCCTCTCTTTCACTTCTAAACTGAAACATTAGTAAATTGATTTACTTTTTATGTCAATTTTCCTTTCTATTTATTAACATAGCAGGTACACACATATTGAAGGCATATCATGATAGGCACATCATGCGAAACTCATTGAAAACATTTTTGTCTAGAATTTGCCTCAACTTTTACCTAATTCTGAGATATTGCTCATACCTTACCTAAGTTCATAAACTTGAAACTGGCTATGTTTTTTTGCAAATGCCAAAAAATACCTACATAATCTAAACGGAGACTTTTACAGCTCCACTGAATTAGAGGGCACATTTTTCCATGATAATAACATTCCAAAAATAGGAAAGTAAACGATTCTGCTAATGAAAACGGCTATTGTTCAAAATGAAGCACAGCATTTATACTTAGGAAGAAGAGCCAAAAAAGCTTATGGTTTCCATCATTTAAAAACTGCTTTTGCTTTTGAACCGTGTGCATTAAATATGCATACACTCTGCTGCTACTGCTATTTATAAATTACAAGTCAACAAAAGAACATGAACTAGGATTCTGAAAAATTAGCAGACAAAAGGGCAACTTCACTCTGTTCTTCATAATTAAATTCATAAACAATAATAATGATAACACGATGTCACGAACAGATTTTCCTATCTGTTTTCATCTAGATAATCTCATTCAAAAATCAATCATGGCATAAACACCTCTCTGTCAAATCTAAATATATCTCAATATGCGATACTCTCTATATTCAGATTCAGCTGTAAGTTTAAGGAAGCTCTATGGATTTGGTGGAAATCTTGACATACCACTGTGAACATTCATTCAATGGCTATACTCTCTACTTTTCAATTTCATCTTGAATCGTTTAATAGAAAACAATAAGATATTAAATTCAATCGTGCCCCGCCGCAAAAAGCTATAGGCTAAACTTAGCTAGTACATCATGATTGATGGTTATAACTTTGATTCAAGTAGAGAAGCTCTTTTAATTTCCTTTTAAAAATACAACAGAATCACAAAGGATTGTAGGGAAAATGGATAACATTCGTAAGTAGGTATATTATAGCAACCCATAAATTAAGCTCTACATATTCTAACTCATATTGCTCAGCAACTTTTATGCAGCATCTTTGATTTGTAGCACTGTGCATTAATATTCTGTCACATAAGAACTTTGTGTGCTACTGCGTTGTCTTTTCACAAGTGAAGAAAGTAGACAAGAGAGAAGACATGCCAACACGAACTTAAGAGATGTGCTTCAGTTTCTCTTAAGCGACTCGTTTTAAGAACAATGCACTATTTAACAACTCTCTTGAAACAAATAGAATACATAAGACCACTCTTAGACAGGTGACACGACAGCTACGTAACACGTAGGTACATATTTATATAAGCCATTTTCCTAGCAGTCAGTTACGTAGATAACATAATTGACAATAATACACGAGATTCCAGAGTAGTTCTATTTTAAACTACCTACCTACTTATGAAAAGATTGTTTTAAGATGCCTTCAGAAACAGAAGGAAAAAATAAGAGCTAAGGTAGAAACTCTTATCTATCGTCTTTCTAAAAAACGTCATTGGAGAAAAACTCAACTTCTTGTCTGAACTGTTTTTAGCAATCCAAGAATTACAAAATAAAATATCTTGCTCTACATAATTTTACGTTTAGAAATGAAATAGAAACGTAGGTTGAATCTGCGATCTGATAATTTTTCAATTCGTGATTGATTAAGATTTAGAAATACAATAAGATATTAAAAGAAATGTCAGATCTTCATCTATGATGGCTGGAGGGTGACATCTGCTAATTTTGTGCCTTACATCTAATACCATTATGAGCTCCATAAAAAGAGAATAATGCAGGTGCATAACAATATGAAATGAGCCTATTAAGGTAATGTGCACATGTAGAGACGCTAATGAGCTCCAACCACCATTACACTATTTACCATTTTATGCAGTTAAGTCACAACCTAAGGAAATTGATTCATTTGTTAAGTGTGCACAGTGTGTTGCACTGTCACACTACGTCGCCTCACCTGATAACCAAGCTATTCTAATCCTCTAAAGAGTACCGTAAATATCTTAATCGCAGATTTCTAGCATTGTGATGTATTTGTTGTTCTTCTTCTGCAACTGTCTTACAATTTGAAAGTTGTGGCGTATTTACGAAAACTATATTTATCCTTCAGGGAAAGAAAACGGAGAGTAACTTGGATTAAGCAGTTATTCATTCAGCATTAGCTAAGTAGATATAGAAGTTTGTCATACATAGACAATGATTGATTTGACTGAATTCTATGCATGAATCGTACATGGGTGCCCACCTGTTTAGCACAAATATATTAGTGGCTCATAAAGTCATAAATTGAAGATAATCATCATTGTAACAATATGTGTGCACAAAATGTTACACTGTGTACTTAAGAAGCTTATTGCATCTACTGACATATTGACAACAAAGGTGTTAAATAACAATGCACTAATTAAAATACAGCTAATAATGCATGAAGTAACAAGTAATTAGTGATTCTTAATCTAAATGGTAACAATTCATAATTTGAAGAGAATTTACTGTAATTATTTTATGACGCTATTGTTTCCTGAAAAGGTAAATATTCAAAGTCCACTTCTGGAAGACATTGCGAAATACTATATAATTAATTATAATCTCGTGGAAGAGATACGAGATTACATGTCAAAGTAGAAATTAAATAGTCCCAAGTAAATTAGATTTCGGTTTGCAAGAAAACGAAAATCTGTCATGATTCTGCAGTCATTTCCATTTATCATCTACGGACAAAAGTTATTTAATAGAATTGCTGAAGAAAAGGAAACATCCTGGTTTAAAGTAGTTGCCTGTAGGATTCCGTTTTGTGCAGGCGCGTGTTTACAGTTTACTTATCGTTAGAGCACTAATTACGTCTCGAAATCTGAAACGTTTTAACAAGTGACAGTTATATTTTATTGCTGTAACTATTCCATCACCTACCACGTAGAGATTTCCCTTTCGTTTTCTTTCGCATTATTGTTAATCTGAGCAGAGGTATTTGCTAACTATATACCTAATAGGCATATCTTATATGAGAATGCAAAGAGACGAGATGAACGGAGATATACGTATACGTACGTTCCCTGTGGAGGTTTGACTGTCGTGGAGAGTTGCTCAATGCACAACAAGGATAAGGAATGTGCAGATGCAAAAAAGATGATAATTCATTATTCGAACATGACTGAAAAGAAATCAAGCAAACCATGAAATGCTCTAGTTTGCCTATTGTTTAGTTCAGCATACATTTCAATTAAACAAAATAATATTCAAATGACATTTCTGTGACGTGAGTGCACGAATAATATAATTTCCATTGCATATGCATGCATCCGTTCTACTCACTAACAAGTAGACTCAAAGTGGCATAATATTTTAGCCATGAATATTTTTATGGCGACAGAAACGAAGTCAACTATGACTTTAATGTTTAATGTGTTTCTCTCGCAGTCAGATCCCTATTTCGCTAATTAAATGGCTAATTATTGCAGTTGGCAAAATGGCAAATCTAATCTGCGCTCATTTTTCACTCATAATTAACGTGGATACAATTATTAGCATTTGTATTGTTTAAGACAGTTTTGCCGGTTCATACAATACTCCAACTTGACGTGTCTTAATCTCCTTTTGTTACGTATTCATGTTTTTGTTTTGATAAACTAAAACTTTCACACTAATTATGCACTAAGATGCAAAATTTTACACCTTAAAAATTCTCACAAGTCATACAATTAAACAACAAGGTATAACTTGCAGTTAAAACTGCAATAAATCATTAGGTGTTTGTAGATTGAACATCCTAGAGAGAAATGGCTTAGCACAAATCTACTGCAGTATTAAAAGTATTAGATAATTATGTTAAAGACTTCTCCTTATACGTCATTGTTTTAAGTTACGTACTTCTGCCATGCCATTGATGACACCTCCTGAGACTCTGTGCTTAAACTTACAATTTACGTCAGCTATTGCTGTTCTCTTTTTTAAGGTGTATGCTATTGAATTTTGCATTACTAATGAAATTTCTCCTCCGAAAGTAAGTTGAATTCCGTAGCAAACTACATGCCCATACGTCGATTATGCAATTCAATGCAGAGATAAAAATAATACTATTCATACCATATTATTATTATGTTTAAACAAAAATTATATAAGTAAGAAAAAAAGAGATGTTTGTCACAGAAAATCTAATTTTAATTATTTTGTGCTATCGTTATCTGTATCCTTTCGCATGCGTGTACGAACATGTATACCATCCACTCCTAACCTCATAATGACCTTAATTAGTAATTATGTATGCTGACCATTAAGTAGCAGCAGAAAATGTAGATCAAGAGATGTAAGATTTAATAGTACCAAGTGTACGGATTACGGATTGCATAATTAAGTAAATTGAAAATATCAGGAAGAAATTCAATTTACCAAATGGTAGATATCACAATTACATTTTATTTACCTTTGCGACAATGTAACCTGTGTAGGAAGCGTTTTGAGCAGAAAACAATGAGTCTAACCTAATATGTAAAGTTTAAAATGACATTCTGTGAATAAGTGTGATTCTAGACTAATGCGAATCCTCCTATGTAATCCAAGTGCATGACAATAATAATTGTTAAAAATCATTAAGGCAATTATTTCGAATCGCCAAATTAAATATACTATTATGATACTAATGAGAGGTTGTCGGTTGAATTGATACTCTTGTGTCGTGTAATCTTTCGTTATATGCAAACCAACGTCATCATAACATTTCATTCATTTTCCTAGTCGATCATTCTACTTCTTATACTCTAGTGTCCCAACGTTATACTATACTGTTCTTGATCTACATTAGATCAGGTAATATCCGTACTTCGTAGTGTAACAGTGTACGTCTTGTCTACCTACCGACCGTCTTAGGCCTCGCCGTCTACTAAGAACCTAAGGTGAGATTGAGCATTGTGTGAGATGGGAAAAGATAGTGAGTGCCCTTTGCCCTAATCATATCAATGATCAGGAAAGGGTAAGAATCCTGTTCCCCTTGTTTCCGTTGTCGGAGTTACTTATTATAAACCCCTCTATGATTGAATTCGTTGAATCCAAGTACTAAAGATTTTGCATGATGCTGTTTGACCGATAAACCGATTTATTCTGTCTCATTGATCATTTTGTGAAATCGATAACTCGTCGTTTCTGTCCACTACTTCCGGTAGCCCTTATATTTCTTGTCCCTCTGCAAAGATATTTCCTTACTCAATTTTAGCACAAAAGTTTGAATATTTTCCTGGAAAATGTTTACATATTTTAACAACCAATGTCATGGGGAAAGCGTGTACAACCTTATCAAGACGACGGAAGCTCCGCCTCCAAATCCCCCGATGTATCGCTCGATCTACTCGCAGTATGTGAGAGACGAAGCAAGATGCAATAAGACTGGTTGTTACCGAACAATGGGTATTCCAAGGGAATGCCTATGTCCTCCAGATAATTACTTGCGGAAAAACTCTCGAGCACCAATCACAATTCGTCCTCCAGGAATTCCCAAGGTCAAACTCGGAGTGGATGCTAAGCCTCCGTGTGCGGATGAAGGTGAAAATGGATCTCAAGTGCCGGAAGCTGAAGGTGAAAATGGATGTCAAGTGCCAGAAGCTGAAGGTGAAAATGGATCTCAAGTGCCAGAAGTTGGAAGCAGTTGTCAACCGAAGTGTCGTTATCGAGCCTGTTGCAATGCCGAGCCGAAGCCACCAGTGCCGTTAAGTTGTTGTGGTCTTAGTCTAATCCCAAAAGGTGACCGGGATTTTATCCGAGCTAATGCAGTGAAAGTGGTGAGACAACCTGCTCGCACTCCGAAACCCCGCTATGTCTTTCATCGCAATGGTCATACGGCCGACTGGGAAGAGTCGGGATATCCTAGAAAATATGTGTGCAAAAAAGACTTTGGCCAAGTGCCCGACTATTTGGACTGCATCAAAGAGCAACTCAAAGCTGATGATATGCAAAGAAAATATGCGCTGGAACAACCAAAACGGGAGGCACGAGATAAATGTCGTCATGTTCCTAATGAAGAGCGAGATGCACTCATTTGTGGTCTGAAAACCAACTGGGAACAAACTTACAAGGAATATCAAAGTATGTCACTGCTCATTGACACTGCAGCAAAAGTCAAACAACGTTTTGAACTGGAGCAACGTATGAAAGAACTGGAACGAAATATCCAACTAATGGAACGCCATGATCATATTTTCGTTGCCGACACTGACAGCTCCTTTTACCTTGCCTAACGTCAATTCACCTTCAAATAATCTTTAACCCTCATATCTACTGATCGTTAAAAGCATCTTATTTCTGTAAACAATGTAAACACACGTTAATGTATGTGACATGGAGAATGTATTATGTCAAAGGCCTGATATGCATTCACTGATTTGCTACGACAATTTTCTTAAGATATTAAAGATTTACTCCATTGAAAATGCTTCTTTGTAAAATTAGACTAAAAATTACATCTTTTACCCATTGCATAAAATGGCGCAGCCAAAATACCTAATTGAATACTGAAAGCTCTTCATTTGTTAATTGTCTGCTACAATATTTTAGGCGCATATAATTTAATGTACGTTAACTAAACGATTCGTTTTATCTGCCAAAAAACTGTTTCAAACTTTTTATAACTATTTCCAAGTAAATTGGAGACTTTTCCATTGAATTTGATTGTAAATATGAAGCATATGGACTGGTCTGTAGCTGCACTCATCAGTTTCAGTCAACACTGAACAGTCAAAACAATTGCTAAGCATGGTGGTTAATAGTGGTTTAAACAGCATTCATTAGACGCTATGTGTGATGCATACATGTATGATGTGTGTCGTCTGTGTGCACAAAGTAAGAGCTTGGCATCTATTCAAGTTGCAACAATGTAAACAAATCGACATGTAATTCACTGTAAATTGAAAGCTTTGAATAAGTGCATATAGGATCCTTGTTATGTCTCCCTCAGTGCTAGAAACGGCTCTGAATTGTCAGTACGTGTCATTAAATTATGAATATGTTTCTAGAAATGAAATCCAGTGCAATGACATGAAATGTAGATGCGAAAAAACGAAAGTAGCTCTTAAACGTAACTATGTTGACTTGCATTAATTTCGCCAATTATAATTAATGACTCTTATCCTCTTACATTTAGCAGCTTGTCGAAATGAAATGCGAAAGAGTGGCACAAAGAAAAGTGACAACAATATGTAAATACATGTAATAAGTATTAGTAATGGCAGTGTCTCTGGCGCCAAGACATTTATGAGGATTAAAATTTTCGTCCAACTCCTAATTGACTTTTTTTTAGCCTAGAACGCTATAAGATTATAAGATTCCTTGGAATATTCTCTGAGAATTATTCCTGAGCTTTAGAGATACCTATAGAAAATCTGTGAATTCCACTTGTAGTTGATACCTAAGTTGAGATACTAGATAGAAGGAGTAGTATAGGGATGATGATGGTACGGATAGTAAAAGTTTGTCGTCGTATCGTAGTGTTGTGACAGGAAGGGAAGATAAGTCATATCCTAAGTCTCGTGTAGACAAAATAGTCTAACCTGAAAGCCTAAATTCCCCATTTGTAAAGAAATATACACTTCCTATGAACTTTCTTTAGTTTGCTTGAAGAGTCTTGAAGAATTTTGTTCGAGACTAAGTCAGTATGCATGAAAATCTTAGGAGGCAGGCTTTTAATTTCGTTTCAGAATGAAAATATTCATGAGACAAACAACTTGATTCATCTCGCCCTACATTATACAAGGATTTACATCGTAAACGTTAAATGCTAACCATTAATGCGTTAATATATCTTCTGTGACCAATTGTCACGCACCATGCCAGACCACTTAGATTGAGGATCAAGCCTTCATCAGCCGTTTAATATCGATTAAGTCGATAAAATAAAATATTAGCTTATAGGTAAAAGAACCGTGTCAAGTAGCTTGACTTTGATTCTTAGAGATTTGGGCTCTCTTGCACACACGAGTCTTTTTGGGTACCTTCTTGATACACTTTCCTACACTGTAGTGAATCAGATTGAAACCGCACCCAATCCTTTTCCCCAACGACAAACTATCCTACAGATATATTATATTATAATGATTTAGATGTTGTTAAGATGTTAAGTATGTAAGTGAAGGCAGTGCCAAATAATCCAATGATGTATTAGCGGAAAAATATACGGTGATTTGCATTTCACTCAAATTATATATTACATCCCTCATCCACTTGTCTATAAGTAAAAGTTTCAACAAGATCTACGAAAACGAACGTCACCGATGGAAGAAGAAAAAGTAGCTACAAAAGTACAAGATAAAGTCATGGACTACTACTAGGGCACAAATAAATCCACTATAGAATTTAAATGATCGAATTGTGTCAAATAATCCAATTTGCCCTTTTTCCTTCTTCAACTTTAAATCCAGTTCATTGCTTCTTCTGTTTTACTGCATGAGAGCTGAGAGTTTAGGCGGAGGATATGATATGAATTTGAAAAAAAGTCTACTAAATTACTTATAAACAAGGTGAATTTAGTTTGGTAGTGCATGTACAGACTCTACGTGCAGAAGACGAATAAATTCAATCAAAAAAGGAGTTTCCTCTACATTGGAAAAGTTACTGTCGTCTAATTTCAATTTCTAATCCAGTTGAACGTGGCCGACTACACGTTCTCTCCTCAATAACCAACTCAAGATCAACATGAGACAATGGAGATGTAACCTATATCGTCGAGATAAAAGATCAAACAAAAATAAGAAGCAACTCAATTCAAAATACAATACAAAATAAGTACAAAGTTAAGGAAGATAAAACTTCAAGATCAGCATAGAATACTTATTAAACGAAGGTGATAGTGGATGACCACTCGAAGAAAAAGAAGAAGTCTCTTATCTATGCTACTAAGCTCCCGATAGGAAAAGAGGACGTGACAGGAATGAAAGCAATCTCTAAATATCCTTTACTTCGATATAACCTCATCCTCTCCCTACTTATCACAAAGTAAAGTAGGAAAACTGAAATGAATTGTGCACATCTGCTTGTCTTGTCAAATCAATTCAACAACGGTAATTCCTGATAGCTGTAGTGCAATCACAATGCAATTTTCAACTGAGATCTGCATCACAGAAAATGATACAAATTGAATGTAGGAAAGTGCAATAAATAAGAAAATTGCTTACGCACCTACAAGTAAGCAGGGCTCATCTTTGAATAAAATAGACTCTTCCTCTCTATACATTCAAAACACATTTACGTTTTAAACGTGTAGATATGTGTAGAAAATTAGTTGGTCCAAGTAGTTTATTTGGTTCTATTTGATTTAGAAGTGGAAGAGCTGGGGAACATACCTCTTTAGAATACTAAAATACGACGAAAATATATTTCTCAGGCACTAATGTTGTAAACTGGCAATCAGAGTGCAAGGCATGATCAGCAAAGTCATAAGTATGTAGACAATGTCAAAAAATGAACAAATGTGTTTTGCTTCAATTTGGGTTGAGCTCTAAGTGTGTAAGTAAGCAAAGTACTTACACTCATATATATCGCTATCTGTAGGAAAACAAAAGTTGAAAATCCACTTTGTTTAAACTTTAAGCTTGACTTGAATCTTTTTGGCTACAAATGAGCTGTCCATTCTACAGTGCTCCCAAATCCCTCTCTTCTTACTTATATTCTTTTCTGCATCATTTTCTTCAATGTCTCTTCTCATCTCTCGTCCATCTCCATCTCACTGCAGCAGCATCAGCAACAGAGCAATCTTAAACAGATCTGCTAACTTATTCGCAAACTGATCGTAAAAGATGTTTTTTCTCTATGAATGAGGCAGATTAAAACCGGGTGTACGACGCACAAAAAAGTAGCTCCTTTTTTAGGTAGCTAACATTGTGCACTCAAATCACAAGTGCATTTTTATCAAGATTGTCATGTCCTGATTATAGTTACACTGCAATTACATCCACTTTACTCTACAACAGGTAAATAGATGCTGAAATATAATTAACAAGACTAGCCGGCTCGTTTACAAAAATCCGTGCTAAACCTACACCGTAGGCCAGGCCACGTCTTTAGTTAAGAAGACGTCCCAGACTACCCCTTATCATTTTCTGAAATAATTATCCATCTCTTTGAACACAGTCAGAGCTTCCTCAGTTTTTAACGCTCCTCCTTTTCAATCATTTCCTTTACGATTATGTACCTACTAAAAATTGTCACAAAAAAATTCTAATTGAAATAATATCACTCACATTTCAAAAAATGTCGACTTGTGACAATGAAAGTTCTTTTATGAATTCTATCATTGTGTTATCATTTTTTTAGAAAATGTATCTGTTAATGAGTCGTAATTAAATGCCTCTAATTTTGACTAACAATAAAGGTTTGCTGTGTGCTACTGTTCATTGCATTATGCATATCTATAGGTAAATAAATTGTATTAGTGTGACAAAGTTTTATTGTGCTATTGTGTTACAGAGAAATTACATTGGACATTACGTGCCGATATATTGAGATAACAAGACATTTAGCGAGAAAGATAGTTTACTTAATGAGGAGAGGTGGCTATGGGATTAGAAGAGATAATATGCGAAATCCCGTCAAACTGCTCTCAATTTTTGACACTGACATTTGCAGAAAAGAGCATTAACTCATCCGGTTTTCTCAAACATTAAAGCCTCTTACTTCTCAACAATAAAGGATGATAAGGTAGTGCATGATATTCAATGATAACTCGGCAGGATTGTTTGGGACGGATGATATGAAAATTATGAATACGATTGCGTTGAAGAGCATTACATTACTTATGAAGTCCCAAAGTTACATGCAACAGAAAACGCAAATAAAATGTTATTAGATAGCTAGCTCGCTACAACAACCTACTCACACATTAAATAAAAAGGAATGGGTGAAGTTCATGACAAAACGTCTCTACTACTACTAGCTGCCGCCGGTTTACTACGAACGACGACTACTCTTCTAACTCTACAAAAGGCAAGGGAAACTTGTAAAGGCAGTCTCCAAGAAAAAAAATCTATTTTATACAGGTTGCACTTGGAAAGAAGAAAACAAAATGAACTAACAAAATAAATTATGAGAATCAAATTAAAATATTTATTGCCAATGCTAACACATACAGAAATCGACAAGATATAGGCAAGTCCTCAAATTAACATTGATAGTTAGTAGGCAGACATTTGTAAGGCGGCAGGTAGTAGTAGGTATAATTTTAATCTCACTCTTCAATATGGATGGATTGGATTGTAGTTTGACTTGACGAGATGCAGAAAAAAAGCAAAGGAAACAATGCAAGATGAAGAGGGACGCTCGCTTGCTTGCTCGCTCGCTCCCTCGCTCAACAATTGCATTGTGTGCAGAATGAAATAAAATGAAAGTTATGAAAACTGTGAGCATTATAAAGAAAAGTCGATTCCTCAGCCCATCTGCGTAGTAGACATTGCAGCACTATTATATTATAATCGTGTAATTTCTAACATCTCTCTCAACTTTAAGTAACTCTCTTCTCTAGAGGAAAGAGAGAAAAGACAAGATGATGAAAGAAAAAATGAAAGAAATTCTATGCGTAACTATTAACATGCCATGCTAATAGTTATTATTCCATCCTGTCATGGAATGTTCGGATATACTTTTCGTTTTCAGCAAAGAAATGAACTCATCGCTGAAATTTTAGTATTTATTAAATTAATATTTTGGTATGATTATCTTTACCGTATGGCTAACTTTGGATTTATATCAAACTACCGAGCCATTTTTCCAGTGGGAATTGTGTTTTAAATAACATTGATCTAAATTAATAGGTGAGAATTGCAAATTAATTTTATGAATTATATTTTTAATCGAATTTTAAGCGGTAGGCATGTATAGAATTGCCAATAATATGCCGTAAAAGTCCTATGACATATCCTGTCGAAGCCTTATTTAAATCGTTGATATCATTAGAAACATTTTTGAAAGATTTAAGAAAAAGTCGATGCGATGAGTTATTGCGGAACAATTGAGTTCTACGAAGACTTGTTAAGGACAGTTAAAAATGTGTATATTTTTTGCTAATCGAGGTTAGTAAATACATCATAGCCACATTTTCTTTTCTCTGAAAAGATTTTGTGAGTACCTACTTGCGTATGAGGTATGTGTAAAGTATGTGACATTTTCGTGTATAATGATCATCTTCAACTTGAAGAATCTAGGGGAGTAAGTAATAAACGAGCAAAAACAGTTAAACCTTTCTCGCTTTGTGGCAAAATGGATTAAATATGTAGTTGATGGCTATTGGAAAATTGCCGTGATTTTGTGGCTGGGAAAAAAGGAGAGGAAATGCCGCAAACAGACAGGGAAATTGAAGTGCACAAAACATGAAAACGAAGGTAAAATTGAAAGAAATGTGGTAAATCTGACGCAGGTTTTGAATTTAGAGGCGAAGGAGTAGTTAATACCATTCCTTTTCAAAGCAGTCAAGTGAGAAGAGAATAGTGACAGATAAAACGAATATGAAATTATAATGGCTATAGCATTGTTTAGGCTGTTATATATTGACATTTAAATGCGTCGACTTGTAATGTGCTGATTACTGAAGTGACTTTCAATTTCGCTACACCAAACCGTAGTAAATTGTGAAACAAACTTAAATTGAAGATGATCGCGAGCGATATGCGTCGGGAAACCACGGACAGACACTACAATTGTCCTTTGTTGGTGGTTTTCTAAAGTTTGCTTAGGTATCGTGTGCGAGCGTGATGATCTTGGAATGAGATCACAATTTCCCATATGAATTACAGACCGCGTATATCTATTTATCTGAACTGCTAATGCTAATTGTTAACTATCATCCATTTCTCCTCGTTGATTACTTAAGGAAATCCATTTGAGTGAATCCTAGAAAAATGCAACATCCTAGTACAAACCCCCTGTGGTCATTAAATGCACCTGCACTTAAAAATATAATGCATAGATATCATCTAGATGCATTATTACTAATTACATTATGAGTAGTAGGAACCAAAAAAGAACGTGATCACAATTGTCTCTCTGCCATAAATTACAATGTGGTGGGATTCTACTTTTGTATAAAAGATGTATCAACCTGATTTCTGAAAATATTTTGATCTAAATCTACAATTTAATTGTGGCTGCTCTCCATTCATCCATTTTATGGTTGATGGTATAATCAACTGCAATTATTAGTGTTACGTTTCCGTAACCAGTAAGTAGAGTATTACTAAACAAAAGAGCAGGAATATTACAATTGTCACAATTCACAAGAGAGAGAGAAGAGAGAAACTCGTCCGAAGAGATGAGACTTGAGGCATTAGAAATGAGAGTGTCTTTTCGCACAACTGTATCAACAGGAATGTGACACAGGTAGTCGTACGCTTACTACTTGTTATATTTAATTGTAGTTCTGCTGCAAATAAGTAACACTATACTAGCTGTTAGTTGGAATCTTGGAATGATAATCCATGAGTATGCACGAGCATTAAACTAATAATCATATATTATAGGAAAATAAAAGGAATTTTTATGTTAATTATAACATTCAACATGCCATAGGTAGAAAACTAAATATATAACATTCAAAGTGTAGCAAGATTTGCATTTGTCAAGGAAAACCTAATTTGCTTTGATTTTGCATCTTAATCGTGTGTACAGAGAAATGAAAACTGATGTTATTATAATGTTGATATTGTTTTACAAAGGATTACACAGAAAAGTAGGTAGTTGTCTGTCTAATTTTGAAATGGCACCACTACGACTACTCTTCCTCAGGTCAGTAATCAGTTTCTATGCAATAAAGAAATAATATTTCAGAACTACCTACCACTGCGAGGAGAGAGGGAAAGGAAAATAAAAGGAAAATACATAGTTGTGTCTTTAAGAGATAATAGAGTTGCTTTTAGATTTGATATAGATGTATACTATTACTAACTAACTACAACACTGTAGAGTATTAGAGATTTCCAGATGAGCATTTTGTTTAGTTAGCATTTCCATTAGAGTAGAATAGAGAATTAGTAACAAACAAACAGGAGAGGAAGAATGGGCAACCCCACTTATTGTATTGTATCAACGTATAGCTGTTTTCTTAACAATTGAATATAGTGCAAAGCAAAATGAGTTGCTGCTGCACGAAGGCAAAGAGAAGCGACCCCCTCGCTTAGCGTGTACTTGTTTGTTGTCCAAGTGAACAAGTGAATTTTCTTGGCACACTGGCCATTGACTTGCGGGCTTTATAAGCAATCTGCAACAACACCCAACAAGCAAGTGTCCACTTGGATTCCGAACTGAGAAGAACTTCTGAAAAACTCTTATTAAATTTACTTAGCTATAGTGGCTAAGAAATTTTAAAAATTGTCAAGTATTCCTAGAGCATCATGAAGATTCTCGTGGTAAGAAATTTTCGGATCTCAAAATTTTTGTGCTGTGAAAAATTTAAAGAGACGACTCGAGAGTGTTGTTGTGATTCAGTTAAATAGTGTACCATCATCATCATCAGTGAAACCATTTCGACGAATTTTAATATTTCTTCTGTTTCATTCAATTACTAGGTGCTAGCATCATTTGGGATGCTGGTCTCGGCCAAACCTCAGTACGGCGCTCCTCAAGGGAATTATGGCCCACCCCAGCAAATTAGTTCTAGTTATGGCCCTCCTCCTGTATCCTATGCAGCGCCTCAAAATTCGTATTCATCCCCTCCTTCCAGTTATGGAGCACCTAGTGGAGGTTATGGAGCTCCAAGTGGAGGTTACGGACCACCTCCTCCTGTAGTGCATAAGCATGTGTAAGTAAAATGACAGAAATTAAACTGAAAATCATAAGTGACCTGATTTTTGGGACTTGAGAATTAATCATGGATCTTCATTTTTCTTCTTACAGATATGTACATGTTCCCCCACCAGAACCTCACTACCCGAAAGCCAGAAAACCATACGTGCCACCACCACCACCACAGAAGCACTACAAAATCATCTTCATTAAGGCACCTACTCCACCACCTCCAGAAATCCCAGACATCCCAGCTATCCCACCTCCTCCAGAAACCAAAACTCTTGTGTACGCTGAATTTTATTGCATTTCTACGGATTTTTTACTTTAAAATTTCAAACTTTTGGGATTGTTAATGACAAGTGTCAACTTTTCTGATTTTAGATACGTTTTGGTGAAGAAACCAGAGCCAGCTCCACCAATCAACATTCCTCTCCCACCACCAACTAAGCCCTCTAAGGTTTGTCTTTGAAAAATGGGAAAATATGAAATCTTTCTTGTAAACTTACATCAGAAAATAATTTTCGTGTATTTTTTCTATTTCAGCCCGAAGTTTACTTTATCAGATACAAAACTGTGAGTTCCATGTTCCATAATATAAATACAATTAGTAGCGAAGTAGTTTTGCAGAGGTGATCTATAATAATGAAGAATGGAGATAATAATGATATATCTTATTTATTTCTTGCAGCCCGTAAAGGAAGCATACGGTGTTCCTCAAGGCGGCTACGGTGCCCCTTCGGCAGCAGATATCGGAGGAGATATTGGGAGCAATTCCGTAGGAGGAGACTATACTCCAGGACAAGATTATGCAGTTCCCCAGTACTAAACGAAATAAGTCATAGGAGTCTGTAAATTAATGATACCTTTAAATTACCACCAAAAACCAAAAAGTTATTTTTATAGATAATCTGATTAAGAAAAGCGTTTTCCATCCAAGTACCAGGTAGGTGTTTTTGTTGTGTCGGCAATCCTCTTTTCTTTTCCAAGTCTGTTTTCCCGTAGTTTAATTATTGTTGTTAATATTAATGCCTTTCTTCTCTCTATCTTTCAATGCAAAGAGGAGCGATAGAGAATGTAAACCAGTGCGGGTGTCCTCCCTTACTATTTTCATATTTATACATGGATCTTTGTTGATTGCCAACTTAAATTATCGTTATTCTGATGGCACATTCATTAAATATACCAGCCAGAGGAAAAAGAAACTAATAATGATGTTATACCCTTGATCGAGTTATATAGTAGGAAAACTGAAGACTATAAATGGAAACTATATATTTTTTCACAAGATTACGTTAGCTTATTGTACATTTTCATTACAAAATACTTTTTTGGGTGAATATGAACAATAACAATTGACCTAAAGATGTGTAAAAGGGAAAATGCTAGAAAACAATTAGCATTTTAATATTTAGGTAGGTAGCGGCTACCTAAAAAGGCAATGCTACTTACAAACAAAATATACCAGCAACGTGCGCCATATTATGAACGTGCATTGAATTTTCTCAAGAACTGTAACTACTGTTAACATGTAATGTAAGCTGTAATATTATTTTATTATTATTATTACTATGTGTTGGAGATGTGTGAAGCGCGTGATGAAAAATATCAAAGAGTGTTGCTTAAAATGTAAATCTTTGTGATTATACTAAGATTATTATATGACTTTTGTAAAGTTGTGTAGTACTAAAGTAACATAAAACAGCAACACGATTTTTGTATACAAAAAACATAATGAATGAATAAATACCAAAAATCCTGCTCATTTTGACAAAAACAAATAATGTGTGAAAAGGAACGTCAACTCTTTTAAAAGGTTTAATTGCTCTCTCTCTCTCTCTCTAAGACTAAATCTCAAACTTAAGTCAGTGTAAATGTTTATTTGAGTAGATCATGATAGTATTTATCATCGTCATCATAAGATAATATTGCATTAGGAGAAGAGTGAGTTGTTTGTTGTTGCTGGTGTGGAGTTGAAAATGGGAATTGCGATTTCACGGTCGGCTGAGGTAATTGAAGCGAAGAGGAGTGTGACAGGAGAAGAGAAGTCAAGTCAACCCAAGAGAAGACAGCTCACATATTTTATTGTTATGAGGAGTAAAATCGAGGGCATCTTCATCATCTACTACTAAAGGCTTCTACTATTCGTCTACCTACATACATCTACTTGCTTTCCTAGTATTTCTTATGATAATTTTTTAGAAAGTTTTTACGGAAATTCTGGTTGAACTAGACTCGTCTTTGACTTAAGTCTTCTTCTTCTCATAGCCCCGCACATACTCACACACACACACATTCGAGTATTAAGTTTTCACTTACAGAAATGCATGCAAACGCCCTATCTTAATGTATAAAATATTTATGCTGCAAACTTAGACATTACACTTGTTTATCCGTGCTCAGTTGAATGCTAATGGGACAGTTAGCATTGTTTACATTACACACAGTTGGGAATGTGAATGAGAGTGCGAGAGTCTGTTCAACAAGCAACAAATGCAACTTTTGCTACCTAAAACAATATGCAATGCAAATTCTCTCCTATCTCCACTCCATTTCTAATCTAAATGAAATGAAAGAAAACTAGACCATAGCAAATGAAATGGAATGAGCGGATATGCACACAGCTTCAAAGAGGAAATGGCCTTAACCACTTTGCTACATGACATCCTTGCTAATATACATGCACATTTAACCTTTACTATTATACTACCATAACTATCCTCATTCTCTACTTATCATATTTATCACACACACAATTCCATCCACTTTATATCTGTACCTATGTAGTAGTTGATGATTGTAAATAATCCTTTACGTTTTCGCATGTCTCTTTATAAAATCTTTCCGTAAATTCTTTGTAAACAATCAGTGAATGTGTTAGAGCATGCTTTTCCATTTCTTTCCATACAAAATAAGCGAATGTGTTGAATAGAGCACGCAATTCCCCAACTGTTCGAATCGAATAGAATTCGACATATTGCATTTGTAGGATTCTTCAGAATTTTTCATTTTCAATTTGCTTAGAGTATCTAGGAACATAAGTAGGTATGTTAAAGTAAGATGGGATTCAATGGCATGATGTGAAGACGCTTTTGTAAGTCAAAGTTGCTTTACTGGGTAAGTAGTTTACCTAGTCAAAGAGTCAGACTTAGCAGAAAAGGATTCCTTCTACGCTTGTAGCCATATAAATTCTTGTAATCTTACAGTAAAGATAATTTTTGTCGTGGTCTATCCAACTATGTTGTGCTGTTGTCGAATGACCGGCATGCCCATTCTTTTTCTTAAACAGTGAATCATCAACACCTGTGTCTATGTACTTATCTGCATATATAGTATACAGTACACCACTATAGTATTGGAAGCTAATCATGAGTAACGTTTGTAAAGCAAGTAAAAAAGTCAGTCATGTCAGGTGAAAGCTGCTCTACCACTTGCATCTAACAGTAATTACTGCTTGTGTCTGATATCGCCTCTGCTATAGCCATCTCTTAACTATATAAGAATTCTCCCATAGGAATTCTTTAACTCCATATGCGTGCATTTAGATGTACATAGATTACTTTATGATACGTGATAATTATGATGAGCTGTAACTCTAGGCATTTTTCTATATTATTCTTCAGTATTAATACAGACACAAAGTCACAATTTCCAAAAATGTAATTATATACAGTCTTTATCGGTTCTATATCTTTTTTCTTTGCTTGTAAATGGTTGTAAGAGTTGTGCTCATTCACAATAAAATAATCTTGTGTCTTTTCGTGAATTTTATCAAGAGAACTAAGGTGCTTTTAATATTTCCATAAGACTGCAAGGAATTCAACGAGAGTAAATGAATATGGCTGTCTATTTGAATATTTGAACAATAATCGCCGTTTTCTCTGCGTAGAGTTTTGAAGGGCAAGTTTTTAGAAGGCATATAGGTAGGCAGGAATGAAGATTCACGTCTAAATTCAATTAGAAAGATTTTTTACTGCTCTTTATTAATAATTGTCTGAATGGGATTAACTAACAATAGATTTTCGTAAAGTGAATTAGAGTGGAATTGTAACAAATGCTTCATAATAGCATGACCATAGGGTGAGTTAACCAAAACAAATGCCAAGTCATCGTGACGGTAGAAAATTGGGTTCATTGTCACTTTTGTTTAGTGATCGAGTGAAGGAAGCTATAGATTACAATACAATCGCCCTTGATATTGAAAATTCTCTTCTTTCCGTATATAAAGGAACTATCTCGGTGTACTACTACCTGACGGCAACAATACAATTTTTCCTTTCATCTCCCAACTGAACAATATCATATAATTTTATCTTGACTGCTACTTACGGCAGTGAATATTCTTGGGAAATTAACAATAATGCTAAAAATGAAATCCGATTTTCACGCACTGACTCTTAAACACTATGTTAGTATTTCTCTGCATAAAGAAGATCGATAATGTTGTTCATTCAAAATTATAGCATCAATGTCTACATAAAGTAGCAAAGGATGAGAAAATTGAGGAGATTGTAACATGCATTGCCATTTAATTCTATATTTACTAATAAATACATTTCTATGACTCGCATCATTGCATATACGTTTACAACTGAACTCAATTATCTATTTTAATAGTCTGATTTCTAATTACTGCATGCTGGAGATATAATAAAATAAACTAAATGTGTAAATGTATTTCTGCTGGTGATAGTGATGAAACTATACGTGAAATATTAATTATATGCATAATGGTCAATGATAATATTCAACTTCTTTACAGTTCGGTTATTATAAAATAGCACTTTTATTATTCGTAAATGCACCACGATCAAGTTCAACAAAAACAATATAGCACGTACTAACTAATACGTACATTAACAATGGGGTTTAAAGACAAAATAACATTTTTAGAGTGATATCCGTGTTATGATCCTAAAATTCTACTGTTACGTCAAATTCACTACTAAGTAATTCGAAAAATTAATAAAATGCCTAAATGCGACTTTTATTCTTTGTCTGCGTCCTCAGGAGCTTTGTCGCCCTTAGGAGATGGTTCTTCACCATCATCACTAGATCGTCGTCTCTTTCCGTACTGAGACTGTTGGTCGGGACCCCCGTATGACGGTTGTTGGGGTTGTCCGTAACTAAAAGTTCATTAATTGTAATTTTTTATAGTCTTTTAATATGTAACTTTTAATTAGCTATGTAATTAGTATGTTTTCATGAAATTCTTACCTGGTGCTTGGTGGTGATGGTGGACCGTTCCATCCGTAGCTAATGTTGATTTGGTTTGGTGGGCCTTGCTGACCGCCCATATCACCATAACCAGGCTGACCAGATGGAACAGATCCATATTGCATACCGCTGTCACCTCCTGGTCCTTGTTGCATACCGTATCCCGATGGTCCAGATTGCCCGTAGCCTCCCATTCCACCGTCGGCTGGTCCTTGTTGCATTCCATTATCTCCTGGTCCTCCATATGATGGTGCAGAGGGTCCTCCGTATGAAGGTCCTTGTGGGGCGGATGAACCATAGCCGGAAGGTCCCTGTTGTGGCCCGGATGAACCATAGCCGGAAGGTCCCTGTTGTGGCCCGGATGAAACATTCCACCGTCGGCTGGTCCTTGTTGCATTCCATTATCTCCTGGTCCTCCATATGATGGTGCAGAGGGTCCTCCATATGAAGGTCCTTGTGGGGCGGATGAACCATAGCCGGAAGGTCCCTGTTGTGGCCCGGATGAACCATAGCCGGTAGGTCCCTGTTGTGGCCCGGATGAACCATAGCCCGAAGGTCCTTGTTGTGGCCCGGATGAACCATAGCCCGAAGGTCCCTGTTGTGGCCCGGATGAACCATAGCCCGAAGGTCCCTGTTGTGGGGCGAATGAACCGTAGCCGGAAGGTCCCTGTTGTGGGGCTGATGAACCGTATCCTTGAGGAGCATTATTTCCATAACCTGCAGGTCCTTGCTGCTGTCCGTAACTTGGAGCATTATTTCCGTACCCCCCGGGTCCTTGCTGCTGGGCATAACCGCCGCCACCATTGCCATAACTTGAGCCGCCATACCCTGAACCGGGATCTCCTCCTGGGCCACCGGGTGGTGGTGGGGGGCCCCCTCCACCGAAGTTAGGAACAAACTGAAGCATAAAATAACGAGTATTGATTAAAATTACCTATGTACAGATTCTTCCACCCTCTGATATTTTCATGGAGATCAATATTAGAGAGTCTTGAGAATGACATTTGTCTTGATGAAGTAGAGAGTCTTGAGAATGACATTTGTCTTGATGAAGGCGTCCGTCGAAAGCTTGACAATTTGGTGTTAACACACAATTTTAAAATACTATTCTCGAGACTCTTATATTGATCTCTATGAGTATTGATTACTTGTATTTACCACGAATTGTTCTAAACACGGGCATGTATATAGGTCTATTTGAGTTTGATATGAAATAATTAGCATAATTATACATCAATGTAATAAAATAAGTCGAAATTACTGGAAAGACTGGAGGAGGAGGTGGAATGCCTATTCCTACGTCAATTCCAAGAGGAACAGGTCGCAAAGTAAGCCCTCCAAACTTATGGAATTTCCATAATGGGTAAGCACCAAATCCTTCTAAAATCCTGTCATCCGCAGGGGTCTGCTGAGTTTCGTCATCCTTTGGGGGTTGTGGAGAATCATTATTGGCGACACAAACACCAACGAATGCTAAAAGTATTAGAGCTTTGGATGCACGCATCTGAAAATAGAGAGAATGATAATATTATGTTGTGAAATTCAATATCTTGGAATAAAATCCGAATTTTTTCTTTAATTCGTCTTACCATGATGAGTGATTGGAGATACTGTGATAAAATGAAAATTTCAAAACTAAATTGATTCAAAAACTTTAGCTGTATTCAACTGTTGCTGCTAGGATGTCGAGATTGAAAGTGAGATGATTTTCTGAAGGGTCTGAGACTATTTATACAGGATGGAAATTGAATGGTACTGAAGGAATCCAAAAATAACCCTTCGGTAAATTCTCATTTGTTTCTTGTGAAATGAAATCTTAGAGAAATTATCATTCTCTTTCATTAGGTTATTTAAGGTATAGCCACCTCTAGAATATACTAGTTTAGAGAATCAGAAATTCCTTATTTTTAGAGACTGGAGTAGGGCATCGTGTCGTGATATGTGTACTTATAATAAGTGCTCATAATGAAAGCTTGCATGACAGGATGCAAACAAACTCTCACTCTTCAGGGCAAAAGGACATCACTTTCATCACACTTTTAGAATGAAACAGGAATTCTTCGGTATTAGCTATAAAGTGAAATTGGACCAAGTCATGGTCTAAAGCTACAATGGACCTTGGCACAGAACGCAGGGTACATTCGTGAAAGTGCAGTTAGCTCTAGAAATAGCTTAACCACCCAGCTCACATTATCATCTAACCAAACTTGATATTCGTGGTAGTAAAGGGTCCTTTCCATATCAGTCCTCCTAAGTACCTTAATCAATGCACCATTCATGGAAATAAGAGTACAGCCCTGTACCTAATGTCTCCAATTCTTCAAGTCTTAAAAAGATATGAATTATGAAACTCAACTTTCTCAAATTGATATCCTGTTGATGATTGGAGGATTTTATTGTGTACATCTGCTCTCTATGCATTACATCTCAGCTTGTAATAAGATTTGAAAAACAATGTCAAGCAAGTCTTTCTTTAATATAAACTCTAAAAATCCAATAAAATTTTGTCATTTTGAAAACTTTTTCTTTTTTATCCTTTTTATTCTATTACTGCACAAGTTTTTCAATCTCTAAATAAAAAGGTTGTGTAGTTTTGGCTAGTTTTGAGTCGAGTCTAAAACTCATAGCATATAGCATTCTTAATGAAAATGTGAATTATAATATATGCAGATACCCAAAAACTTGTTATGCCCTAAGGTTAATGCCTTAGGTCATAACATGACATATTAGGCAAACATATTGCCCATCTTAAATGCCTTGAAATCACTCAATTGTCATAAATAACAGAGGGATTGAACTATTAAGTTGACAATAAGTTCTACACAGACGCTAATAAGCCAGATTATCATTCATTTATTGAAATGTAAATATTTAGGATGTATAACATGTTAGATGCATCATGTTTTATTACGACGAAAATTACAATTGCGAATAAAAATGTAATCACAATGAATAATATGTACCTAGGTCAGGTAAGACAATTAAGTATTTTCAGATACGTCACAATAGGAATTATTTCTATCCAATTACAATAGAACTAGATACTTTTGATAGAAGTAAGGTTAATTATTTCATCTAACAATGCACAAGTACAGTACTACCGTGTTTAATATTACAGATAAAGTCATTTAACAACTATATTGAATAGATAATTTTATGGGAGCTTGGTACAATATTATTGCAACTGTATTGCAATGATATAAATATATCATTATCTCATCCAATTTGATATATCTAAGCATCATACCGTAATTATAACTGTAGTAATTCATACGTGTAATATTATAAGGTACAACTTAATTACTACAATAATAAATCAGCATGAAAAATTATAATTCAATGAGATCGGTAATTAACAATCGAACCACATTAATTTCACACTCTATTTACATATTACATATATTTAGCACTGCTGCAAAATGCAATAGCACCTCAACATATCTTGGACAATAATTATTTTTCACTACTTGCCCAGTAACACTAAGCCACTAGCATAACTGGAATTAAAAACGATATCATCTTTAGAGATAACAAGATTCGTTTCTTCTGAAGGATGCATGAAACACGAAAAAGAAATCATTGCACACTTTTAAGTTTTAAATGGTAAAATGGTGGAACTATTAATAATGTGATGGAAAGTTGAAGATGGTACACCAAGCTGTGCATGTGCAATATTATTGTTGTGTAGTTGTTTTTGATTTCATATTTTCGAAATCGTAATTCGTAAGTGCAAGTGTAAGTCTGACATCTTAGATACGCATACAACATTCAACACTAACATTACTACTAACAATTACATGCAGTATGGGCAAACTGAGAAAATATTATTACAGTTGGAAAGAAGGGCACAACTAAATGATTAATGAAATGGTAAATTACGTAATAGTTATGTAATATGTTTGCATGGTGCTGCATGCTGCTGGTATTAGTTCTAGCAGTTTTATCAGTTTTTTACAGTCAGGGTAAGGTAGGTACTTGTTTAAAGGTACATAGATTGAGATTATACTATAGTGCTTTAAATACAGAATGGATTATTATAGTAAAGTAAATAGAACGGGATTATTGCTACATAATAAATGAGGAATCTTGGGAATGCAGGTGAAGAATGATATTGATTTAATTGGATACTAAAACCCGTAAAGCACATTAAGTTAACACGATTACAAGTTATAAATTATAATATAGGTATAATATATTCATCACCATAACTTTAATTGCTCTCTGTAATTCCCATGTTTCCAACCGTCCTCTTCTTTACTGAGTAATGTACGAAGAAGTGTGTGCATCTCCTGATGTCTCAGCGGATTTTGGGGCCAGAAAATTCATTGCGCTTCTCGGATATTCTACTGCTCTTTTGTACATTACAGGCAGAGCTGACCTCATCGAAGAGTCCCCCACATCAATCACTTGCTGACGACGATCATGGTCATAGTCACTCTCTAGCATCTGTAATGACATTTACATTATTTCATGGCTAATGAAATCTTTATTTGCTATTCCCACGTAACAGTATTGCATATTGCATCAGTTGTAAAGTAGTTATTCTCCTATGTATTACTGTCAGTCCTGATTCCTATACAAATATTTTAAGAATGATAAAGTGACAATTGACAATGCAGGGGGTGTTAACAATGACATCACCTAGTCCGATTTTCGGTATTTTTAAATTCCTTCTTTTATAAGGGTAATAAATCTGTAAAATGCTTTGCTAACTTAGAAATTATCATTACGAATGCATGGTCAGAGTGGAGACCGGAGCGGAGGGAGACAATGAAATTTAATGAAGCATTGGGGATGGTACAGGAAACTCGCAATTTTTTATCTACAGATAGTATTCTATTGTATATTGTGGATTATGTAGTGGGAATTGCATCCCCAAGAAAAAAACTTTTACTTTTCTAAGTCTGTCCTCTGAAAACTTCGAAAATTGCAGACTACAATAATTTTCGACAGGGAATTTGTGCCAAATATTTTTTTGCGATAATAATAGTTGCCAGAAAACCACTATGCACTACATGAACATGACAAAACCCACTCATCCATTACACTAAGTTTTAATTAACTGTTGGTTTAACTGTTTTGATATAAGCTTTTTTTTTTAAATTCTAAACAATGAAGTGCACTTTTGTTTCGATGATTGCGTTAAATTAATCATTATATAGTACGATAGTGACTATATGTCAGCCGCAAAAATTACATCAGTTTGAAATAATTAGCATCAGTGAATGAAATGGCTAGCCATTTCTACCCACGGGTGTTCCGTATTTTTCTACTTGACCTTTCCTACTCTACGCCCCAAAACCAAATCAACCAAACTTAGCTTTACATCATGATGGTTGTTATTACTTGTTATGTATTAACTACCTGATACTTCACAAGTTCACAATCAATTTGTTATGGACATATCAAACAAACCCATCAAACCCAATTTGTTTAACTAATATTCAGTGAGCATAATACTAAAAATCACAAATTAAATGAAACGCTTTAGCCTGGACAGTTTTCGGGGTGAATAATAAATATTTTAATTATATTTTGAACTAAATGACGCAAAGTAAAAGGATGCATGTAAGGATAGTTAGTTAAGTACCTCATTATAACCAAATTTACATTCCGTAACGTTTCCTACTGAAATACTTTTTTTTTAATTCGGATAAAGAAATTTTGGATTCATTGCGTCATGTAATGGAAAACATGAAACTGGCTTGCGTTTACACGTTGGGGGTGGAAGGTTGCCCACTAATAGTTAGTTACTGAGTCATCTTTATTGACGGAGATAGACAGAATTTTGCTGAAAATTCTCCAATAGTCCAGTAATAGTGCAGGGCAGAATCAACATCATCATTTCATCATATCAACTCTATCAGATGAGTCAATCCGAATATAATTTTAACAGAAGCATAGTGCATTATTATAGCTAGCAACAGCATCGTACATACTACATACTGGTTAGCCAACACTGAAAATGTTTAACCTAAATGTGCCTTTTTCTGTCAAAGTTGTCCCAAGAGGATGGTGTAAAAGTTTGAGGTTTTGACTAATTTAATAGCTAGGATCCAAATTCGATTAGGGATGCTAAATTCGAATTAAGGTACTATTGATGCATGCCTCTCTCAGTGCATTCATTTTTGGAGATTCCCGATGCACTGGAAAACTGTACATTTTACATTAAGGATTTTACAACCCAACAAAATGCCATTTTACGTCGACGTCGACGGGATTACGGAGTAACTGCATTAATTAGCATTGCAAACCGTAGTAAACATAATTGACAACTTACATCTTTCAGGAGTTCCCGGAGCCGATCTAAACGGTCATCTTGGCTTCTGGTTGGCAAATATCTGGCACTGACTGTTACCAATGAAGATTCTGACATAATGAAAGCTGCTANGACTGTTACCAATGAAGATTCTGACATAATGAAAGCTGCTACTACGGCCACTACTGCAACACGAAGACACACCTGGTCAACCATTTTTAGTCCACGCGCTTTCCTGGGTCCTAGAAAAATAACTTCGTATTAGTATCACTTTTATTTTAACCATGCTATTTTCAATCGCTTTAAAGTGATTACAGTTAAAGTCTTCCTTAAATGACGATTTCTTTTAAGCTACGACGAAAATCTCAAATTTCTCTTTAAAACCTCGAACATTCCAGCTTTACTAGCTACACTTGCTTGGGGTGAAAGTAACAGAATTTTATATGTATGCCTGAAACCGACCCCTAAAATATTTATTATATACCTCTTTTACATCATAATAATTATTATGTCAAATGGACAAGGATGGTAGGTTTAGGTACAAGAACAGAAGTAAATATTATTCAAACACGCGAGTTTTATTTATTTATATGAATTATATTTACTTAGAATCATGATTTCATCATTCATGCATACATATCTACCAAATCTACCTATAGAAGTCATTTAGTGATGTTCAAGAATAATCATAAGGTAATAACATTATTGCCAACGTAAAAGAAACGATTCATAGCTAACAACGCACTGCGGCTCGACGTTCAGGATCTTACTACTTCAACCAAGTCAACCTGTGATTTCTATCTCTGCGAGGAATTCTCTGAAAACAAAAATACGGCTGTATTTTCTCTATCAAGTCCTTTTCTGCTGTATCTGTAAAGCCTTATTCTTTATATCTGAATAATTAAAAGTGAAATGCCCTCAATAAATGAAAAGCAAGTGAAGTGCTTGAAGTGCAAGAACAGGAGCATCCTTCCTATGAACCATTTGAGACTGGTATACATAATATACGTACATCTAGGACTATTGACTCCTACGTCCTACCAATTGGCAATCCATGTAAGGAAATGCGATTACACAAGGGTATGTAAGTGAACTGCAGTACAAGTTAAAAATCCTCGTTTCTAGCAGTAAAGGAAATATAGGAATAAGGAATGAGTATGTATGTATAGAGGGTGTATTGTATACGAAATACAGGAACGGAATACTAATTATGACTATGACTAGCCATTTGGAACAGTAATGTTCTGCTATTTGGAATTTGGAACGGGTCAAGCACTAGTACAGTAACCAAAACCCAAAGGTCCAAATGTTTCGCAAAAATCCATTTTCTTATGATTGTGTAAATATAATTTACAATTGATTTCAAATTCAATCCGTAAAAATATGAAAATAATGTAAATTAAATGGTCGCAATTTGCAAAAATGTGTATTGAAAAAATATTGTTGAAAGGTTTTAGCGAAATTCTTATCACCCTTTTGTATAGCTACAAATTAACATCATACAGCGGCTCCTGCTACCCGTGGAAAATTGTCAAAAGTTTTTAGCGAAATTCTTATCACCCTTTTGTATAGCTACAAATTAACATCATACAGCGGCTCCTGCTACCCGTGGAAAATTGTCAAAACTTAAATTATGCAGGTTATTACTACTCAGAAATGCAATTAATATAAGAATCATGAGTTGAATAAGTAAAAGAAACTGCACCCCAAAGCATAATAGATTATATTTACTGTACGACTGTACGTAATCGTAAAAATAAAAGTTGCACATTAAGATTAAAAATTGAAATCGAACAACTGATTCAACCTTGACTTTCTTGGAAATTTTATAAATAAATAGGTCCTGAAGCCACCGCGAAACTATTTCCTCTTGTGAACTACCTTGGATCTAAAAGGGTTGATACCCAATTAGCCACTCTTAGTGGGTGGTTGTAGTGTTTTTGATATATTATGCGGCCCAGAAGCACTTAGCTCTAACACTTCCCTTAGCTTTAGTCTCGTACATACAAGTGTCATCTCAATTTACACGCTCAACCTCATAAACATCATCTCGCAATGTGAAAGCCTGCTTTCTTTTCTCTGACTTCCTTTCTCAATTCTCACATTTAGCAGTTCTTGGCAAGGAGCAAAATGCCTCTGCACAACTACAGACTATAAGTTATAGAAAGCTTAAGATCAAAAATGTAAAGGTTTCTCGTGCTGTTCAATGCCTTTTCCATTGCGCTCTTAAATTTTCTCCTACTCTCCTCCTACTGCAAAGAGCGTTCTAGGAACGATACGAAGAGGCACTCAGAATTATTCATTGTGCAAAAGTTGAAGTCAAGCAATCAGTATAATTTAGAATCGAGATTCCTTACAGAAGAACGGGACGATTTTTTATTTATAACAATTGTACATTATGTACATGCTATTACTGTGAATATACGAATAAGCGTAAATCAGTTCTATTTCATAAAATCTCAAGGATTTTAAAGAACAGATCTGCTATCCATAATTTTTAGTGGGCGTTTTTTAGTTCTAGGAACTGACAATCCTATTCAATGGGCGAAACAATGAAAACACTATTAAAATCTATACACAAATGAAATAGAATCCTAAATTCCCAACACCTAAAATGCTAGATCAGACTATAATTGCCATTTTGCTAATTACTTCTATGGCCGTTGAAATAAAACATGGCATTTACAAAATCTCTAGCACAGAAAATGGGTATGAATAAAAAAATCGATGAAAAACCATAGGAAAATTGAAAATGCAAGTAAAACTCCGCACTTACCGTCACAAATGTAGAAGAAGAATGAACTGTAAGATCGTGAATATAGACGTTAAATAATTGAAATTAATGTCTGGAAGGGAAATTCTCTGTTCTACTCGAAAGAGAGCTCAAAGAATAATAATATAATGTAACTGTAGCAGGAGATTTCAGTTCTCCCCAAAGCAATGTTGTCGGAAGTTGAGGCTGACTCTGTTGTTACAACTGAGGATGGAGAATGTGAGGAAGAAAAGTGTGTGAAAACGGCACAGAAAAGAACTGTATATACAAGTTGTGTATTTCCAATCAAAATTTTGAGAATTTTGTGAATGTGAAGGAAATATTTGTTTGGCTAGAGAGAGCAGTCGTTTTCTATTACTTTCTTCGATTGCTTTTTGATGTGATTTGATCGTCTCAACTGAATTTTTTTATAGCTCTTAGCAGATTCGTTTGGTTCAGCTCAATAGTTCAGCTCGGACGGTACTGTGACGGCTGTCTGTGAAAAGATAGCATTATATATACATATTGTTGGAGCGTTGTGCCAGTTCAGTTGCCAACATTGGCAAACGGAGTAACAACACATTATAATAGTCTCCACCATCCTAGAAAGTATATACCTAGTACACGGGATAAATTCATACATGGATATGTACCCTTTTTCCGTGTGGAGGAAAAGGAAGGGAAAGGACGCAAACCACCCTGGCCTTACTTTAACTTGCATTCTTTTCCCGTGCCATTCCAGAACTTCCCTTTTCCTACATCCTACCTCATCCACGACGACGATGACGACGAAGCCCAGACACTACTCCATGTATTCAGATTTCAGATTCGGCGTTAACTTTCACATTGTTTAGGTACTTGGTGGCATGGAGCTAAAGGGAGATTCTTCCCTTTATTCAACCATTCCATCCGATTCCGGCTACTCTGGACCTACTCAGAGAGAGAGAGAGAGAGCAAAAACAGCTTACTAATACATGTGCATTAGGTACATACGGACTACAAACATGAATATCTCTATTGGCCGCTCTACCTACTTATTTATCTTCAAGAATAAGTATTATGTTACAGATTCACTTAGCAAGAGGAGTATAGTCGACAAAAAGGAGCCAGTTTACTTGTGTATTTTGAGCATGGATAACTGTTAGTTAGATATTACCCACCCGGAATTCCATTATTCTGCCTCTTTTCTTGTCTTCACCATCGTATCTGCCTTGAATCGCGTCACAAATCCACTCCGTCACATTCTCTATCCTTATAAACTGAGGAGGGAGTTGTCTAGTGAAATACCAGGGCATAATAGTTGTAACGAATGGATGAAATGATACTAAAATCTAATATTCTCATTCAATATGCATATACTTCCCTATTTTATAGTGTTAGATATGGTCATATCCGGAGGACGAACACCCACACAAACTCTCCTATCTATTCTACATGCATACAGATAATAGCTGTAGCGTAAAGTGCTATTATTATATGTCCATGAATACGCTGACGAAAGTTCCTGCCTCGAATTTACTTCTTTAGTTTAGGAAAATGTTTAGGTAGATTGTAGTTACTAGGTAGGAGGCAGTTTGGCTATGGATCACTAGATTCATTTGCCCAAACAAAAATAGCAGATCTAAAAACAAGACTTTTCCTTTCTCTCACAATGAAAGCTACTTCTCTCTTAAATACGCTCAGTAGTTTAGACTCTCAATGATTTTCATAGGCATTACTAGTACTCTCTACACTGGAAAGAAAGAAAGAACAACCGGAGAAACGAGGAGTCGACTCTTAGATTCAATTTCTAACCTATTTGCTATACACAGGACGGGGGATCTTTGATACAAGGAGATTACGTATCTTTTTCCGAGGGTAAGTTGTTAGTTGAGTGAGGGGCAGCCAAATTTTTTGCCCCATTCTTCAGTAGCTATAACAAAACATATAATACTTAATATTATTCTGTTGATACGCTTCGCTTAATGGATATACACGAAGACATAATACATAGATATGCTATTCCAAATGGTT
>JABASI010000815.1:0-31679 GCA_019776505.1 Tomocerus nigrus
GGTAATTCCTAACCTGGGCTACGGCCGTTTATGGAGGGAGGCTAGGCCCTGGGGGCAGTACCCAGGGGCGCTAAACTCCGATATAATATAATATTTTCAATGAATACCCATCCAAAAAGGGACTCTAAACTACGGAATATATTTCCAATGAGTGTCTATATACCTACCCGAAAATCAAGGATAGTAGTCCCCCCTGCCCCCTTAAGGATCGGCAACGAATTGATTTTAATAATAAAAAATTAATAAAAACGTCTTCCTGAAATTGACTTATGATTTACGATGTTTGGGAGAAAAGTGGTTAATTTGGGGGTATTGAGTGGGCGTAGGACGTACGCTAATGGGCTTAGGTAGGCTTATTAGCATGTTTGAGCTTAGGACGCAGGACGTCTGGGCCTACCCGATTTACAGTAGGTAAACACAAAAATGATATTTAACATGAAAGGGCTACAGTTCAGAAAAGGAGGTTTAATTTCAAAAGAAATAAAAATGATTTAAAAACTTACACGGCCACTGGTTCCTTAAATTTTCCAAATTGCTGAATTTGAAACATCAGATCACCACCATTGACATACTCCATGACGAAGTACAAGCGATCCTGAATAGTAAAATTTTCACATAATTAAGAATCAAATCAGAGAAATTGAGAACCTCTATAACAATTGTAGAATGCTCCTTAATACAACCAAATACAACACTTTCTCCTTTCCTCTGCTAACTCGGTAAAAACTTTCTCCAAGCTTTCAACAATATACCTTTATCACAGCTTAACCATTTTGATTGGGAGGGCTGTGGAAATTATAGCTTGTGTAACGAAAAACTGCGCGGAGCCATGCCAGTTGCCATATTATTTAAGGTTAACTTAGAATAACTCAGTCTAAAATAAAACTGATTTATAATATTAGGCTATACTCTTCCTAGTCTCGTCGTGAAATATTGGTGTAAAGTTATCATAAAAAGAAAGCTATCACACAATGGTACACTGCTGTCTGTCTGCATATTGTACTTACCATAGTTTGGAAACAGGAATGAAGTTGAACAAGAAACGGCGGCTTTGAGGATAAGGCCAAAACTCTTTTCTCTACCATAGTACATTCTACATCATCGTCTTGAATAATTATGTCTTTCTTTAGTATTTTGATGGCATACAATTCATCCGTTCCTTTTCTCTCGGCTAACATTACCTAAAACCCAGTAATGAGGTATTAATTAGACATAATATATTGTATGTATCTGGAAATACATAGTTGTTCTTGGTTGAACCAAATATTAATTGTGCGTTTTCCGAACATACCTTGCCGAAACTCCCTTTGCCTAGCACCATAAGAAAATTAAAATCCGAGGCCCGAATGACGTCTTTTCTACCCATATTATGTGGTACTTCTTTGTCTTCTGTAATTGGAGCTCTTTGTTCACTGGAAATTGATGTTTTCTAAATATAATAGTACGATTTAGTTAGAATTTAAACTTTAAAGTCAAGCATGTAAGTGTATTCAAATAATACGTAATGATGTAAATGTTATCAATCGCAAAATATCTGTTCCCTCTCCCCTTCCAAATCTAAAAGTTTTGTTGCATTTCTAGTTAGTAAGGAATTCAGAATAAAGAAAAGGATATTACCACACCATTGTTGCTCTGATACTTTTGCTAAATATTGTGAAATCAGATAATTAGATTTTCACATATTATTTTATACAAAATTATAATCAGTTTCAGTTAGTTATTTACTTGTCTTGTAAACCGTAATAAACAGAAATACACAAATACAACCGCTAACAATTCTACAAAATCATATATTAACTATGTAACTAGTATTAGAGTAAAATAACAATTTGATCCTATTTTTCCATGTTAGCCTAAAGATGAGCAGACGAACGAAACAAAATTTTCCAGAAGTTTGAATGAAAATCTTACGTATAAACTGAACAAGAACAATATTTACAGTTTCTGCAAAACGTAGGTATATACTTTTGTATGTATTGTATCATCTGCATTAGGAAGGAAAATTATAATTTTTATCGGATACTTTGCAAAGGCTACATAGCACCGTTCTCCACAACAGGAGGCAAAGTACACTTAACAGCTTGAAATATCCAATTAGGAAATTATCTGTCTATGGATCATCAATACTACTACGTGCGCCATAGTTTTCACCGTCGTCAATGTTTTCAATGACATTCTGAAAAAGGTATTAGAATACCATTGGCTTTTGGTTAAAGTACCGATGCAAATGTTTGAGTGAAATCGTTTGAGTGAAAGTACCGATGCAAATGGCCAAAAGTGAAAGACAGTGAAAGTACTGTACGCAGTACGCATGATCTTTTTAAGAGTGATTGGACATCAAATAATTTTTAAACTTGATTAGGGTCCTAAATGGACCATTACACACACGTTACTGCTACTTATTCAATAACAATAAATCTGCAAAGATCGGATAGTGGACAGAAATCGGAAGTCCATTCCCATTATTTTGAATGGATTTCGAAAAACAATTTGCATAGATTTCTACAGATATGTACAACAGTTCAACAAGCAAGGTGTGCATATACAAATACTTACGTCAAATTGCACAGTTCAAATTTCAACAAATCCATGCGACGGATTTAGTAAACGGGCTTTACAAATACAATGAATGTCATACAGAAATACCTACAATCAAAACTCGGTCATTACTCATTATCATTAGTCGGTAGCTACCATAAGTAAGTACTCCAGAGCAGTGGCGATAATATAATACGTATTTTAAGTATACTTTAGTTTCCTTCGTTGCTATTTTACGCTAAAATAATAATAAAAAACCAAAACCAAAAAAAAACACAATGTACGTACACCTACATCCGATGTAATACCTACAAAAGACTAAAATAAATACTGACTCTTCTAATTGTAAGTAAATAGGAATTAAAAATTCATAACACACCAACACTCAACACAGTATGATTCATAAGTTGTCAACAAAAAGAATTAAAGAAGATCGTTAGAAAATTCAACACCAAGTTTATCCCAATTTTAAGTTTAACAGAAAAGATGTTTGACGAAAGCAGAAAAATTATTCAAAAATATCATTTTCAACATTGCATGCTGGAGTAGTTCAGTAGTTCAAGTAAAAATATTATTAATGGTTCATTGGTTGGTTACTCATGGGTCAAACTGTGCTGCATTAAGTTAAAAGGCTAGTTAGTGCACTACACTAGTTATTTGTATTGTGATGTATTTCGTAATTTGGCTCTTTTTAAAATGGAAAAAAATGCTTTCATTTTATGAGCACCTCAGATTGTAGGGAAAAGGCGATTCAAATATTTCATTTTGAGGGTTTGAATTCGAACAATTAGGGAGACAGTTTTTTTTAGTTAGAAAATCTGTATTGCGTTACTAAAACTTTCATAGAATATCAAGGGGCGAGAGTCATTCATGTTTAATAAAGTGTTGTTTAAGTAGGTAAAATTTAGTCCTACTCATAAATATGAAGATAAAGCAAACCCCAAGCGTAGATTTTTTAAGGTTGGGTACCTTGTTTGTTTGGCTTCGGTTGTAAATGGTAGTTCCCTTTGTTTTTTGTTGGAAAATAGAAGATACGCAAACACATCACATAACAGATAATGGACACAAATTCAAATGTTTATTACCATTTGGTTTGGATGGTAATCATTGGAAAGGTCAGTCCAGTCAAATTCAAATGGATGAAGATTTTAGCGTACCCAATTGGTGAAAGCATTGTAGTAGCAGGCAGTGCGAAGGATTCATTTAACATGATTAAATGAGACAGATACAGAGATACATCAAGTTGTTCCACAATCAACAAACATGGGTACATTACATACACACGACGTGTTTAACGCAATGCAGTTATATTTAAGTCAATAAATCAAAATTACAGTATTACAGTAATCAAAATACACGACATTTGCAAGGAAAAGTATAGTACAAGGGAGTAACAGTTTTAGTTGAATCCACCGTGGTCAACGCAATCGTTTGCAGAATATGAATAACGATTTGTTGTATGGAAAGTGGTTAGCAGCGACAATTGCAGTCGAACGATCGGACAGCAACAAGAACATGAAAAATCACATCAAAGTCACATATTAAAGTTATTGTATGGATTTACATGCACACTGTACATGTTAGAATTTTGTGGTTGTGACAAAAACGTCTAAAATCTGATCATCTTACTAATAATCCCAAAAGAATGAACTTTTAAGCAATATCCAGTAACCTTTAGTACGTACCCATTGTCTAGCTTTTTGTTATTATATAGCTTTTTGTTAGTATTTTCAAAATTTCAGCATTTACTTAGTACAAACCATACACTTCTACTATATACAAGGCACATTTCGGTGTTTCTTTTTTAAACAAAAGCGTATGGTAAAAACTTACGAACAGGAGAAAGTTGTGCAAACAAATACGTCTTTTCTCAAAGAAAATTAGAAGCCACGAGAAAGTCCTGGCAGTCTAATTATTTGGGCGAGTGAATCTCTAAATTAATTTCTTTCTAGGTGATACTGTATAAACATAAGTATTTTTACGAGAATTATAGGAGACTTACTACGGTGTGGTCTACGAAATAAGAAACATAAGTAACCCTTCTACTTACTTTTGCTCAAAAACACTTACGGATATCTATACCTAATAAATGTTCAGAGTTGTTTTCTTTTAGAACAATATAACATAGCAAACAAGTTTTAGAGTCACAGTTAATGAAATGAACGGATGGACGTTCCATATATTCATGTATGGAAGTGTAAAAATATTTTCTAATATTTAGTTTCTACTAGTGCTAGCACTAGTAGTCGACAAAGTCTGTAAAAGCTATAAAAATCCGTTATCAATGTACTGTGTACGGATACAGCGTCAATGTTGCATGTGAAAGTTTTGAAATTAATACATAATATGAAATCAGGGTCTTTAGTCTACTTTTCTGAAGTTAGAACCCTTTTATGGTTTGGCATTACACATAATGCTCTTTTTAATGCATGTTTGCACACAAAAATTCTCAGTGTCGTGGCTGAAGTGACGATACAGTGTTGCTTGACAAAAACAATGGGTTGGCAATTAGTACTAAAATCAGAAAGCATTATAAATCCATGCATTTAGCCAAAGCGTCCTTTGCCTGCTCTCTCCATAATGCGTGACTCTGAAAAGCTTTCGCGTGGACTTCAGAAAAAGACGTCTGGATTTCTCTTTCCACTCCACTGGAAATCAAACTAAAAAAATTCATGGCCAAGCAATCCCAAATTTTTTACACTCAAACCGTTTTTATCTTTTAGGCAATTCAGATACTTGAGTAGACACTGAAACATTTCCTTACATTGCAAAAAAAGTAAATGAAAAAGAGTGAAAGCACTGAAGCAATCTATTGTAAGTAGCTAGTAATCGTGATGTACCTTGTAAATAGTAAGCTACACGTAAGAAACCACTACAAAATAAATTAAAACACATAGTTGTCAAACCCAATGGCCTTCCTTCTACATTAAAATGTCATAGACCATTTACTAAGTTCATAGTGGAAAAACTTACTGGCTGTGGATATTGGAATTGCGACATATGGTGCATTGTAAGGTAAAAAAGTCGAAGAAATGAAATTCCTTTGCTTTCTCATTTTGCCCATTAGTATCATGTAAAACTTTCACTAAACTTCCCTGCAGTCTAATAACGTATGTTGATATTGCTTACTCAAGAGCTAAAAATGTCACAAAATGTTAGCTGCAACATTCCTCCCTGGCGATGCATAAATCTTATTGCCTTTTCCATTCCCTCCTCCAGCGTCCTAAAGTATCTCATGTATTATGCATTCATAAGTCAGCAATCGATGACTCCTGGGTCCAAAGTACAATTGAATGCGGTTAAGAGATTTAAGGTAGTATAAGTAGCCACAAGCAAAGTAAGTATCGCATTGCATCCGAAATAAGTTGTGTATCTGCATAAAAACAACTTACAATAACATTGGCACAACTCCAAACTCTTGACGTTGTTTTACTAATCATATTTTAACTGAGCAGATACATAAGCTCATATCAAAACATAGAATAATCCTTCTTTTCAGGCACTTAAAAAGCACGAAGAAAGTTTTATATGTGATTTACTAAGAAAAATGGAAAGTTGCAGTGCAGCATTTTTGAAACGTTTCATTCCGTAGTTGATGTTAAAACACACAAAGCTTATGACTTATACTATATAACATCAGATCTTAAAAACATTTTATAGGTTTCCGTATTCTAATAGTATTCTCATAAATGTTAAATTTACATGGTAAGATCCTATTGAGGAATGGCATAATGAACTAAAATTCTGTGTAGTGATACGCAAGCACAGAAATAACTGGCCATTTAATTTTGTACCACATTATTTTATATACAACTCAGTCATATCTGTATATGCTACTGCTAGTAGACTGCTAGATAGTTTAGCCAAAGCACTTACCACAAATGAAAAGACCCTCCGGCACTTTTACATTTGAGTGCCCCAATTTCCTAGTATTTCATGACATTTGTACAATCACCAAAAAGAAGGCAAATCAAATCAAATCCGCAGGAAAACATGCCATAGCAAGAGAAACGCATGCCGTAAACAGCACACCATGCCATGAGATTTAACTTATGTCAATAGAATTCCTCATGAATATATAGGCAAATAAATATTATGAGATGGTGAAACGTCTAGTAAGTACCTACAGAAAGCGTATTTTAATGTATTTGGGTCACTGTTTTCAATATGGGCAAGTTACGTAGATAGACTATTTAGGAGTAGGTATGTCTTTTTACGTCATAAGACAATTAATTTCCGGTAGTAATAGTGTCAATACTGATTTTCTCCATCAAAGACACTTCTCGTTGCAGTGTCAATATTCATTAAAAATTGCATTGGCGAAACCATATTCATTAAAGCATGTAGGTTGATGCGGTTTTACCGCTACTGTTGGTTTTACCTTTGACCTTTACTTTATTTACTACAAATATACCAACTACCGTAGCTACTACTTATGTCTACTACTCTGCTGTCGCTGCCAGTGCATTCCCACAAATCCCAAATTCAGGTTTTCACCATTCTCTAACGTCTATAGTTTATTTTGAGTAATCAATAAAACATGTTATCTTAAGACATCATACAGGTTTTTCGAATGTGGCAGCAAAAGGATCAATTTTCTTTCACCTTGTAAGAGAACAGGAACTTGCAATGTAAGCTAACTGACTAATGGACTATTCTGGAGCAAGTCTATCCATATTTTGTTGAATTCCGTCCGAGAAAGAAGCAATTAATCAGCATCTATTTGTGTCTCGTGTACGTTTAATAAGGTGTTAAGTTTGCGGCGACAGGCGAAATAAAAAAATAAGCTGGCAACACAAGTAATTAGCCACTGGTCAGAAAAGATATGGCGTTACATTATCCTTATTACAGCGACATTAGTAGATATGCTCTTCCTTCGTGACAATGAAATGTTATTCGTTATGCTAATTACTGCGGTTATTTTTCAATCTACCTACCTACTTTTGTTCAATGTTCAGTATTTCAATAGAGAAATATCATAAATACAATACCAGCAAATCGAAACTTAGTCGAATTGGTCGAATTACTGTTTTACAAGATTTGTACTTCGTATCGTACTCATCTTTTGAGGATCTAGCAAAAAGCATTACGTGCGAGTTGCACAACTTAACAGTTTTCTCACTGATCATGATCCCATTCACCATTACAACACGCGTACTCTACTCTATACTATTACAGAGTCCTATGCAAAAAGAGGCTTCCCCTTCAGACTAAAAGATTCCACGATAAGTTCACTTAACCATTTAATGATTAAAAAAGAAAGTTGCGCTTACCCGCATTTGGTTTTTGACAGCCAAGAGATCAGCACCTTCTTCGGGGACAGGGACGTTGTAGAATTCACCCTCTTCCGCAGTGAGTAGTTTGAACCAACCTTCAACCGGATTTTTGAGAACTTCCGAGATTCCAAATGATAGTGAGCCCATAAAATCATTCCGAGATGTTCGATCCCAATCCCACACTTCTAGCAAGAGTCGGCGATCTTTGTCTTCGGGTCTTAAATCACTGCAGAAGGAATGCACACCAAACCAAAGTAATTACAAAAAGTTGGCATCATTCTGTCAATTACGGGAAGTCGAAATACAAGTTCATGTAAAAATGTTATGTTTCACAAGAACGAATGTCATTCAATGTACATCATATCATGCAATATTTCCAAAAAATGGAAGATTGACATTTCAGTTATTTACTGTTTCATCTGACAACAGATCGACAGGAAACCTTATTTCCAAATTGAAAGTTTGACTCTTGCAGGCCCCAATTATTTCAAATCGCAAAAACCACTTTCACGATTGGAAAAGTGGTAACCAGTACGTAATAACTTCGCAAACATATCCTTTCAATGCTGTTAACAACAAGTATTTTTTCTTGGTAACCCTTCCACTCTGTATTTGGGCCTGACTTATAGTGTAATTAGTAATTACCTAGGTATGTACCAGGTATGTACAACATAGAAACTGGCATTAACCTATACATCTGATAAAGGATTTTGCTCAAATTAGAACTATGAAAGAGTTCATGATCATAAAATTAAAAGTTGAAATAAAATTTAGTCAATATAACTCACAATACAATTGTTTCATTCCACACTGGGTTTAAATTTGATTTAATGGTTTTAGTCTTCTTCTTTACTGAGCCCTGACCCTCATCTGGAACTAGCTTCATTTTCACGTAAGGATCTGATGCTCCGTTGGGATCCATCGGAATTAAATTTTTGGCTTGGCGAACTGAAAATTATAATATTCTAAATGGGTTTTCCCCGACATGATAAATATACTCCAAATAACAGAAGTTAAAGCGTTCATTACCTAGTTTTCCACTAAAATACTTGGCGATTTTTAAAGGATAATATAATAGCAATTTCAACATAGTACCTATCATCATTTAAATGAACATGACCTTTCAAATGCATGTTACCTTTGTTATTAATCCTTTCTACAGGACAATAAATCTCATTTTGCGATTACTTTTGAAACACTTCATAAAATACCATGAACAGACCTAAAATGGTGAGTTTGTTTCCAACGCAAGTGATCTTCAGCTCAATCCTGCCTCTTCTTTCCGTATGATCGCAGCCACAAAGATTCGGAACACTTTCCACGCAGCGTTTGTGAACGTTCATGTCGCATGCTAAACATTTGAAAATAATTTATTGTGAATCATTTTAGAGGTAAAAAGGATAGTTGATAGGTTGTAGGTCTTCGAAAATGCCTACGAAGCAAGAGAGCAGCGGCATGAACATGCATCGAAGCCAAGAAGTTGGAATAACCTACTCAAAGGACGCGAGAAATTACACAACCCAAAAACGCTGAAAAATAATACATAGAATTTAGAATAAAGAAGACTTGTAGAGAATTTAGAATATAGTTCCCATTTTATCCATTTGATGAAATTCAATTTACTTGAAACCCCTGTGTAGAAATTCATGGACTAATCATTACACGTACTCACGTACATATATCTTACTACAGACGGAGAAACTATCCATTTGTAATTTTGCAATACAATAAGTTTACTTCCATTCCATTTCAAAGGTTCTAACTTTCTAAGTAAGAAATATTTATTGATCCGATTATATACATGGGGTAGTTCCTTTACTTCCTTCTCAAGTACATTCTAGCTATGTATAATAATTCTTCATTAGTTAGGGTATCAGCAAAACGATATCGGTGAGAGAGACAGAAACTTTTAGGTTGTGTCATATATAGAGGCATGGAATATCATATGACCCCTTTCCTTTTCCGTGAATGTAATTTCGAATTCGGAAGGAAGAACCTGAACATACATACCTACCTACTTATGTATAACAACAGAATTTAATGGCTTCCGTTCCAATTCTCTGTCACTTGTATGGTGTTGTCTAATCTGAGAACAGACTTTGAATATAATAGTAGACCTACTTAAACATACTCAAACTGCCATGTAAAATTCTATCCAAGAAAATAAATAAGGTAGTAGTTACGATATAATTTCATACTGCTTATAAATAAGTGAACTAGGTACGTTTTGTCTTTACTATTTACTTCATAAAAAAGAGAACAAATTGACTTGATTGAATGCTCTTGTTCTCAAATTAGCATCGTTAAAAATACTAGAAACTAAAACGATTCAATTTTAGAAGGATTCAAATTACAAAGGACCATCATTTATCTTTGACATAACTACAGAATGTTGCTCAAGTATCTAACTACGTCATTTAACTTGACGACGATAAAAGTCAAGGGAAGGTCTATATATAAGGTGCTGAAAAAAACAGTGATTTTTTTGATGTGCAATTTAGTCGTGAAAAGACAAAATGTCATTTACATGGTGAAAGTCATTTGTGAACTTATTAGCGTCCAACACTATATAATATAGTACACATACAAATTACGGCAATCGAAAAAAGCAATTTACAGTGAGGAAATGAAGTGAAAAAGTAATAATCCCGTTTCCAATCTGTTATAGTTAGTTTCGTACTAGTACTGTCGTCGCTGTATTTTATAGTAACGCTTATAGAAAATGAAAACCATGAAAGACCAAAAACAAAGGAAAAGTGTTAAGACAGATGAGTTTAGTTTAGTTTATTCTTCACAGAAATGCCATAGCCCAGAAACAAATATATAAATGAAAATGGGTGAAGTCAAATTAAAGTCAACTGATTATTAGGGCATCGCAAAATATCATTGAACAAACATGATAATAGAAAATGAAGACCATGAAAGAGTAAAAACAAAGGAAAAGTGTTAAGACAGATAATACAGGAAACACAATAGATTGCATGCTTTGCAATTTGCAAGGCTTTTCCTTCAAGGCATCTGCCGTCAACATTAGCCTTCCCCAAAGCTGACATTGTGTCATGTCAATCTTGCACATAATTATTTCGCATGAAAGCTTACATGAGCCTAGCGCGCAAAAACTTGCAAAAGTAGTGTAATTTGCACTTGAACCTAGAATACTAGCGATCGATTTCACTTTTGGTGCTATATCTTCACTTGTCCATTATTTCCATCACACGAGGCCTATCATTGTCTTTTTAGCCAATAGCTATTACCACTACTCTAACTAAATAATTATTAATAATAATATTATTACGATCGTATTCATCTTTCCATTGAACTCAAAAAGCTGGTAGCTAACTAATAACGAATAAATTGATTATCTTTGCAGATGTCATGTCTAAGTCAGTTATCCATTACGAATGTAAAATTGGAAAATATTTCAAATCCTATTGCGTAGTCCGAGATTTGGGTAATACTAAGTAAATCAATAAATTACGAGTTACTACATACGTTCGTAGTTTTAAAAGGAATGACTATCTGTAAAAGTGTTTAGACGGGCATGAATTTTCATGAATTGATTGGATTAACTTCGGAATAATATTAAAATGAAGCACTATCTATGCTTTACTGCTAATAAAACTACAGAGCAACTTGATGATTTAGGTGAATGATAATAAAATGCCATAAACGAAATTACGTTTTACTACTAAAGTAAGTAGGAAAATGCAAGTCTGAAATGTGGGAAATTATTACGAATAGTAAGTACCCTTGCACTTCATTCCTTGTCTCGCCAATCCATGCAACATGCTGCCACAATGGTCACAAAATGTAGGGCCCATGTAAGTGTGTATATCCCATTTATGGTCACTGACGACGGACTGTAGTGTAGATATGTCATGGGATGGTCACACCAACAATAGAAAAACATTGATTAAGTGATTAGTACTAACACACAACAATTAAGTAAGTAAGTGTCTTACTAAATTCCTAGTCAGTCATTCAGTCATCAATATCAACAATAAGCAATCGAGATTGTAATTATTATAGAGACCGCATCAATCTTTGTCACAATCAATAGTACGGGTAAGTAACGTATGGTACGCGTTCGGGATCTGTCTTTAGAACAGCCCTTTCCATAAGGCTCAAGTAGAAAAGTCTATTTCCTTACAGTGCCTTCGTTCACCAGTGCCAGCAAATACTTTCCTTCCAGCGGAAACATTAATTACTATCGACTGTTTCTACTAACAAGGAAGAAGGAGATCAGAAGTGGAGGGCAACGGGGTCAACGCTTCCTAAAATATCGTCATGTCAAGACAAATTACAGTCTTGTCTCGATAATCCACTTATATTACATTCTGCACACAAAGCAATAATACAGATATACCCATAGTAAATACGTCCAATAATGGACGCAAAATCCATTTTTACTACTACCATCAGATATGTGTCAATCCCAAACCCAAGCACCATACTAACCTTTGATCCAAGGGCACAATGAAAAAATTAATGCACAGCTGGGTCAAGATCAATACATATCTGGCAATACAAGTTTTTTTCAGATATGACTGTACTTCTATTATCAGAGACGTTTAGCTATTTACTTTTTGTAAGATCAAAGGAAACTCCATAATATGTTAGCATTAGCAGAAAACAATTTCGCAAATTGGGAAAGCAAGAGTTTGATTGAAACGATGAAAATGTTTCTTCATCGCCCACTACATACTTACTAGTAGGTATTTATTATAAGTTACATTAGTATCATCCTTTATCATAGTTATCATCCTTCTAAAAAGCAACAAACGTTTCTAAAATCCCATGGAGGGCATGAAGTAATGGAAAGGGGAGCATCTAGTTTATTACATAAACTAATCTACTAAATATTAAGCTCTGATGAATAAACAACACAAAAGTAAGTACCTTACTAGTATACTATTAGGTTTGTGTAGTCTCAATGTAACCTATTTCAGCAGAGTCCATAATGCGCCAATATTCCCACAGCACTTTATTTTTCCCTATGCTAACTCGAGCGAGAGAAGCTTTCACGCAGCCAAGAACATGGGTGTTTTGGTAAAATTCTCGTACTGGTGAAAGGTGAATATTAGAGCATATAAATAAATGGAAAATGTTATTTGTAACTGAACTATTCACCTATAGACTGTTTCTAGCAATCTCACTTCAAGTCATCAATGTCATAATGTCAACATCGTCAATTTTGTCATTAGCTGAAATTGCTAAGCATGCAAGTTTGGCGAAGGAGATACTATCTCGGGAATGTTCCCGAGAAAAATAAAAACCAAGATGCACGAATAAGGCTTATTTATGATGAACCTGAGTTTTGACTCATTCTTTTCACATAGCTCGCTAGTTAGGTATAGCCTATCTCACGGCATGTCAATCTTAAGTTGAGAAAACACGATGCCAGTTTCATTTTCATTATATTTATACTAGGATGAGTTTAAGTGTTATTGTATTTTCTCGCGTTGTTAGATCTGTGTATCATATACGGTGGGTAATGTCGATTGTGTATATCGTAGACAGAAATATCGCATAAAATTCCTAGTCGCAAGAAAAGGGACGACGGAAGGAGCAGAGAAATTGGAATCGTGTCGACTGGTTTCAATTAATAAAAAATTTGAATGATAATGTTGAAGCCAAAAGCTTGAAATAGAGAAAGTGTGAAAGTGAAAATAGTGAAAAGAGAGAGCAGCACTACAGAGAAGATAGTTTAGAAAGTGAGAGACAGTAGATTGTTATTTGCAGAAGACGTGAGTTGAGTGATGCAAAATACCTGAGCATTTCATTCCCTGGTGAAGGACACCGTAGAGAAGCGATCCACAATGGTCGCAGAATGTCGGACTGGCATACGTATGATTTTTAAATTTATGCTTCGTCCTCGAATCCTAAGAAAACATCTCGCATCACATACTGTTCCATGCACATGTATACTTTAATACTCTAGTTAAATCATTTATACAGTAACGGTACTTTGTTGACACAAACGTTTCTTATCAGGCGCTACATGAATAAATTATTGGGCTAAGCGCCTCTAGTCATCCAGCATCCTACACTTCCTTTTATTTTATAATGAAATTCCAGTTTCCGTTAAAAACATTATCCCAACATTTACATAGTTTTAAATGAGAAACATATTATTTCCATATTTATACACAGTACATCTGTTCATGAAACAGGCAGAATTTGCCACATCCTGTACTTTACAAACGAAACAATTTATATCTGGAAACAGCAATGACTTCAAAATAGATCTGTATTTTTCACAACATTTTGCATGCATCTATTGTTAGATTGTTACAAACGCTCCTCTGTACCTTGCCTCGTTGCGAAAGTTTTACTGTACAATCGCCAATCGCTTAATTAAGGGCCCTTGTTAGGCTGTCTGCTTAGTGCTTATAGTATTTACCATAGCTGACACTAATTTTCACGAAATTCTGAAATCTAGGTGCCCTTTGTGCTCCGAAGAACTTAACAATCTTTAAAATATACTGTTAGTTTTAAAAAATTAAAAACTCTATCTTAGACCCCTCTATTTTATATATAGTTGAAAATACGATAGTTAAAACAATACTAAATTAATGCTAATTAATATTATCTTCAGATTTGAAAATAAATTACAGTGAACCTGATAAGGATAAATATTCCCGTCTATCCATCCACTTTCCACTTTATTTAGTTATACCTAGTAGCTCTCTCTCTCTCTCAGTAGCCCTAACATCACTAGCACTAAATAATGTATTTTGCAGTTTGCATACTTTCATTACTATTGCATTGTAATGTTGCAGAGGTCCGTGCAGAAATGTAACAATCTATTGATGAATAATTTATTATATGGACTGTTTCTTTGTCGCAATAGTAGTGGCTGAGATTTACAACTACTAGAATCTATTTGCATGAAATATTTATTCTTGCATCAACCAAGACTACCTGAGACCTGAGACGATACCTGTGAAATTAGGCATATCTGAGGATAATTAATTATGTATTTATTAATATATGTAACAAGGCTAGGAAGATAACGAAAATGAGCAATCAAAACACACGAATATGGTTTCTAAAGTGTTCAAAAATTTGATTACCTATGCAAAGATGACTGTATTTTCCTATTTACTTCCTGCGTATATAGCTACACAATTTTGATTTTGTAAATTACATAGTAAAAAACCAAAAAATCATTATTTGTAATTAATTATAGATCTGTAAGCAATGCAAAGATGACTGTATTTTCCTATTTACTTCCTGCGTATATAGCTACACAATTTTGATTTTGTAAATTACATAGTAAAAAACCAAAAAATCATTATTTGTAATTATTCTAATTATAGATCTGTAAGCTAAAAATGTAAGAAAGAAGCATCATCAAGAATATCGTCTAATGCTCGCTAAAACATTTTCTATTCAAAAAATATTGCTTTATATTATTTTAAAGACAATTTACTACGTTACACTATCTAATACATTCGCACAACAGCATAAGCAACCTTCACACACTTTCCACTTTCAATTCAACATTGTCCCCACACACGTGAAATGGAAATTAACAAGTCTGGCACTGTTCATCTTCATTAACCTTCATACTTAAAACTAAACACTTCCTTCATTGGAATTTATGTTAGTGATCTTTACGCTGAATGCGCTATAGTGACTGATCTTTCGGCGTGAAGGCACATCGTACATATACAGTATACATATTATTATATGTGCTACTCAAATTTGGAAATATTTAATATACTATGTAGGCCGTATTCTTTAAAACAATTCCCCTTGTTCACCGTGCATTTATTTTGTACATCGTTGTACACATCATGTAAGCGATAAAGGAAGTAGTCAAAATGGTGAGTACTCCCATGATAATTTTGTTGCAGACTAGGCTTTCTGTTTTCCCTCGTTCGCTTAGCATGTATACCTTTCTCTCCCTAGCGAATGGCTGCTTTCACAAGGTTTATTATGCGTAAGTAGACCATTTATGGGGAATAGTTTAGGTACGTACGTATAGGTAAAGAGAGGAATAACACAGGTAAGTAGACAGAGGCAGTAAGTACACATAATACTAATATATTATTTAGCTTGAGGGAAGGGAACTTTACTACTAACTGCTAAAACATGTCGAGAGAAAGTTCTAAGAGAAAGTCTATGTGTTAGTAATGTGCAATTCAGTTGGGTAGAAATGTAGCAATTTATAAGAGCTTTCTCCTTTTACATTATGCAAAAGAACTAAGTTCTCTCTTCTCCGTCAACACAAAAACACCGTATATTTTTACATGCGACCCTAAAAGACAAAGACAACAGAAATGTTTGATGTGACCTCTCTTCTATCAATAATAAATTGTACTTGAGCATTGAAGTATTTCCGGTGTCATGTCATAGTGGGGCACAATGTTCTTTTGTTTCATTTATCTTTCGCTCTTTTAGTACCATTTCTTGTATTGCATACTTCAAATGGTTTACTACATTGAAATGAATAGCCCGAAGTAAAGAAATACGTAGCTCGGTTGAATTCTCAGAAACACTAAATTGCATTACTGTGTGTAAAGTGGAGAGTAAATAAAGGGAAAATTTTAGTCGCTATTTACATATAAAAGGAGAAAGTTCTTATATTTCACTCCTTTTTACATTATAAATCTTAAGAAGTAATGTGTACATAATATGTTTGTTCTCTTTGCAAACCTTTTATGTCACGCCTACTCTAAAAGAGGAAATCGGAGAGTGATGCCAGATGAACAAACAAAATTAATTTAATTTGAAACACTCGCACGTGACACTGCATGAGAAGAAATGTTAAAAATTAAAGTACAGGCGTAAAAGCAATAACTGTTGAATGATATTACGCTCTACTGAACTGGAAGTTTTTACTTTAATAATGCAGGCTATCTTTCAGTTCAAACGTAATTAAACTTAAGTTTTATTGCTCTCTTGCAATCGCTCACTGAGAAAGGTAAATGTTTTCCTACTCGCAAACTCTGTTTTTTAAACAGCGAGACGCTACAAGCGATGCCTATTTCCACATTTCTCTTCGTTCAAACTGTCATTTCTGTTCAGTTATAATTTTGCAGAGGAACTATTTCAAAGAATACGGTATACAAATAAATAGATCATAGATCGAATGGAAATAATAGTTGCAGACTTGATTATATCAATTAGGTACGTCACTATAATTATTGTAATTAGTAAAATAATACTTAGGGTGAGGCAGAAAAACAGTTTTCTTTTGAGACTAGACTGGGTTACATCTCAAGAATCAAACGTGAGCACCGATAGGCATGAAATCTGATATTCCGCTCGCAGATTCAGATAATTTCATCAAGTTCTTTGATGAGATTATATGCTTCACTTTTAATTAAAGTTGGGGTTTCAGGTCCCCCTACAGATTTACTTACGATCCATCATCTACACTTTAGTTTGTGATTGATGTGAATTTAGAGGTAGTGAAAAAACATGCACTTTATGCACTATATCTATTCTAATCTATGTACATACTAATCACACTACATCTATAGTTCACTAGTTCACATATCCAAGTTTCGCTTTTTCATTTGTTACATATTATTACACAAGATCTTCTATTGAAAATATAAAGAAAAAGTCTTACATCGGAATCAGCTCCCTTGTCAGCTCCAGGGCAGGTAAACGACACAAATTCATGGCAGCGTTTATGCACCACAAAACTGCAGACTAAAAGCAAAGAGAATTCCAAAGTTAACTGACATTCCTTTACGACAAAGCTGATTTTGTAAGCACTTTAATTCAATATGTCATCTAAGACCGTTACATACCATGCAAGATAGGTTTCTTTTGTTTTATTTAAGACGCGTACGAAGTAATGTAACACGTTACCCCATATTACATCTTAGGGCAAAATATATAATGGCTCTGTTTTCTGTATTCTATATGCTGTGGTAGAAATATTTCAGAAATGCAATGTGCAATAACCTGTTGAGCTTTAAATTAGCACAAATTATAGGCCGAAATAAATCTTAATTCAAGCCTAAGTGCACCTACAGTAACGCTAGCTCAGCTCGCTCGGAAAATACTGTACCCAATCGAATTAAAAGCGAAAGTTTCGGAAAGAGTTGTTTTCAACTTTCCCTACACACCTGAAAAAGAGTACTAAAACTTTCACTATATGCTATAGCTTGTTGTTGGTACTTTCAATGACAAACCTTACAGAATATCACAAATAAACACCTATGATCATTCTTTTATTCAGCAGCTAACTTTTTAATGCCGTCAACAAAGGAGACAAAATCTTACGGTCTATGCATTACTCTTTTTAAAATCCTTAATTTTAAGCTAGTTAAGGAGATTTAAAGGCTTCATCCACTTATATATATAAAACCCTCTTACTTTTTACCCCCTGAAATAAATTATGCGTAAAGTGATAAGGATGGTTGATTTTACACGAACTGTACGTTATTCTTGATACAGGAATAACAATATTTAATCTTCAATTTTAGTTCATCATGAAACAAAATCTGTGTGAAAATTGTTTAATAAGTATCCGCCTGGCCCAGGACTATTTCAGTCTACGAAATATTAAATTGATCAATAGAAAACTGTACTATATGTGAACGTAAAGCTACTTTTGAAATATTCATTCTGTAAAGGAACAGATTGATATACAGCTCTGAGAACTGTTCGGAATAGTGAATATTCTACGAGATTTCAAATTTCAAAACCACCTCTACTAATATATGTGAATAGTAAATGACAATAGGAATAGTAGGAGTAGGATTTTACAATAGTATTGCAGAACAACATTCATATTTTAGATGTTTGTAGATCTAGGTTGCTTTTGCCTCAAAGGTGAAAGGTTGCTTCGTAAAATTCGATTTATTTCGTAGTGATTAGGCGAATACGTTGAATTCAGTTTGTTAAATGAAACGTTATAACAATGCAAATGCAATATCCTGGTATTCCTGTTTTGTACTTCCAACTAACGATAACGGTAGTCACATAACACCGATTTCGAGGAAACCTTACACATAACGAAACCTTAGACAGCATGCTAAGCTGTTGTCCTGATAGCCTGGGAAGTAAGTCTATAGACTCTGTCGTAGGTGCACAGTACACTACACATGAAGACAGGGAAAGTTGGGAAGAAGCCTTTATACTGTCATCGCTTATTAGTTGGGCAACGCTGTAGGTATTAATATTTACTTCATTCAGATTATATTCCCAATAGAAAATGGACAGCCAATGAGACGGTACCTCTCAGGAACCTCTGGAAAATGTATCCTGTCTTAAATCCGTTCTACTAAATACTAAATACCTATCAACTTTTGATAGCTGTACATAGAAATTAGGTGGTCGCTATTTTTGAATACAATAATATAACTCTAACTCTAACAAGATAAATACTATTAGCATAAGGAGTGTCTTCACCCTTAGTTCCGATTAGACATGACATACCCAATTACTCTTTGCTATTTGAATAGTTACAGATAAAATCAACTTCGAAATCAGAGACGCAATAAATATGTTGACCTATGGAAGTGTACTAACTTACTCCATACTCCATACCAATAATTATAGTCATTAAATAAAAATTAAATTTAACTTACTCTGACACTGGTATCCTTGCTTGCCGAACCCCCTGGGAAAAGAATATTTACAATTAGGAATATTTATAAAAATTACATCTATGGTTAGGTTATACTAAAGTAATAGCTGAATTAGCATCAAAATTAAGAGATGAGTCATCTGCATGTAAAATTTACCGTACAAGTATTGGGGAAAAATGGACGCCTAGCATGGAGAAAATACTTTTTATTGACCTAGAGTCTCTCGTTGGAAATGAGAAAGTTCTTACCAGATGAAATCTTTACAATGGCTGCAAAATGTTGGTTGCTTAAAAAATCTCGGAATGAATTTGTGATCTTTGACAACATAAATGTTCTTCTTCTTTAGAGCACCTTTTCGACCACGTTGTCTAAGACCGAAAGCTGTAGAGTGATCTCCACCCATCGCTTCATCGTCTGTCGACCCTCCTCCACTACTGTTGTCCCCCATAATGCTAGAAAACACAATTCAAATCGCATAATTAATTTTCAATACTACAATAGTCTTTTGCGTATATTATGCTCTTGCTACAATCTCATTTAATTTAGTATGGCATTAAAATGCAAATGTTACTATCACAAAGAGGTAATCCGATTATGAAATAATTACCTTTTGCGTTTGCTATTGTGCAACTGTTTATGAGTAATATTGTATTGTTAACATTGTTAAAGGGGTCATTTAATACACTGCCTATTTTATGAGACATTAATATTAGACAGTTAGAAAATGCAAGTCAAATAACAATAGGAAATTTGTGGAGCCTAATACACAGCTTTATCTGTATTAGCAGAATGTGTACAATTGTGGAAATGCCATTTACCACTGGTCACTGGTATAATATGGTAAAAACGTGCAGGGGGACAAGCCGATTTAATAAAATTCGGACTTGTGTACAGTGCAGTTCCCATATAACAGTATAGCTAATTACAGCCTTTAAATTTTAAAATGCTCGGTAACCTTTCCTGAAAAGACAGACGGTAAATATAGTCAATCCACATGTAGCGTTTAGAATTCAGAAGTGGACACACACGTGGATTACAAAAATAACGTATATGTTACCTTTGGATTGATATGAGAAGGTGATTTATCGTTTTCGCTTTTGTTTCACTTGCAGACATTGTATACAAATAGTACAAAACACACAGTGGAAAATATAATCACTAATCACATTAATAAATCGTAAATGATGCTATGAGTATGAGTAATACTAATACAATCAAATATTTCAGACTGTCTTTATTACAAAATTGTTCGCAGAATTAAATTAATCTCAGAAATAAGATATCGTAATTTCAGACGAGGAAAATTGTTTGCAGGTTTTGTTGATTGAGGTCGTGGGAGAATTTATCTAACTGAATCCGTTTTGTTATGTAAAACAGGCGAAGTCAAAAGATTATTTCTTCTATCTGTAGTCATTTCAAAATTATTTCCATACCATAATTGACATCAAAAGTGACTATAATAAGAAGATAAGTAGGTATTGAAAAATAATGCAGTCTCTTTTCTATTAATAAAATATTCCTGGATTTTGATTGACTGCTTATTGTTATTCTGTTTGAATTAGTCAGATTTAAATGATAACAGGAAACTTGAATTACGTAATATCAAATCAATATCAGGTTTTTAAAAAGTTCACAAAAGCCTTTATAGTTGTTTTGATATTATAGTTTAGAAAACAGGAATGTGATAAATATTCAATTGCTCGCAGAACTTGTACTAACGCGTGAGTCTGCATTAGGTAAGTATACAATCTTATCCACAAACAGTTAATTAAGACTCCTATGTGATTATAATAGTTAAAAGTAATGGTATTCTTGAGCACGTTTTTTGTGGGGAAAATGATACGAAATGTATAACAGAGTTAACAAGCATTATATGTATTATATTATACAATATACAATTACTATAAATCCTGTGGTATTTATAAATGTATGAGAAGTAGTTGAGTTGGATTAACAGAGCAATACTTAATAAAAGTTAAAGTTCCTTATTACACTCGTGAGAAATACCAGTTGTGACGATGTGAGTCTTGTGAACGTGCGAAATGTAGACATAAAGAGCGATATTATAATTGCGATTGTTCTTGTTATCAATATTATGTAAAATAAAAGAGTAAATAGATGCTCTATTGACTCTGTACAGCCCTTATAGTTCATTTTTATGTATTGTCTACGTTAGATAATAGAATTATTTACCTGAACAAGGATGTACTGGCTAGAAACTAAAGTAAGACAGAAAGAGCTTCTTCAAGAACGTTACTTCTTCTCTGATATCCAAAAAGCAACTAACACACTTACCGATTATACTCATGACTCATTATAAATCAGTTCACTGGTTCGTTGTTCATAAATATTTATGCAGCCTGGACAGGGCAAAGAATTGTTGAGACCCACTTGAGATGACCCATGTGGTCATTACTGCTACATCTTCATGCTCTGTCCATACTCCTTCTCCTTTATTGCTCCTACTTTATTACTTCTTCTGTCTGCTGGGTATTGTTCCTAACTAGGCACTCACAGCGTCGAAACCGTCTTGTTCTATCTAACTAAAGCCATCTAATCACTATCAGTACTCCACATAGAATCTACTACGAGTTCATAATAGTAATAACACTTTTTACTGTGTGCTCTGGCTGTTACTTAACTAATCTGATACTTCATGCGTACATATCTTTTTGTGCTGGTTCAGTTGCTGAGTCTGTGCTGTCTGCACATGCTGTATCTGTAGTTAGATATCCAACATAACACTTTTCGGGCATACTACAAAGACTACTTATTTAAGTGTTATATAAACTCTATACTTAAGATATGCAAAAGATGCATGAAGATACACAACTTTTATAGATATATATTCCCTATTCAGGATTTATATAACAATATGCTACTAACGAAGACGTAGATGCAAATCTACAATGCAAAAATACAAAAGAAAATAAAAACGATTGTTATTGGAGCGGAATACTATGTTTTTAGGATTTTTTTATTGTAAAAAAGTACAAGATCAACCGTAGAGATGCATCTATATATAGATTGAAACTATACAGTCAATTACTACCCAGTTTGCTTGCTTGGATTTTTATTTGTAGTGTTGAGATATTGATATAAGTATTTCTGTTTAACTACCCAAAATGAATTCGATACATATACCTACATGTAGAATTTTCCAATACAATGACAGTGTGCACTACAATACCATAATATTTAGGATCAAAAAGACTTCTAGACAATAGAAAGTGTTTTCATGTCTGCAAGGGCTAGTCAACCAGACAGAAAGAAATCAGTAAACAAAAAGGACTTATTGATTGCACGGCAAATACAATATTTTATGAAAAAAAGAACCTATAATCCATGTTCACCTAACACCTCTATAAGCCTTTCTCCCATTGTTTGAAACAAGTCGTGAAGTAAACTTTTGTCAACTTACTTTAACGACATAGCTTTTGTAGTTGTTGGTTTTGAAACCTTAGTCTTCCTGTGGTTTACGATATTGAAACATAAAAGCAGGATCGTATAGCACCCTTAAAGATTTATGATATGCATTAAAAATATCCTTACCTCCATTGGTAGATCATTCTAGGAGCATTGGCCCTTCCACCACCACCACCACTTCCAAACGAGTGGTCAATACTAAGTCTTTTGCTTGCCATAATTCTCTCGTTCACTGTCAGAAGGAATATTAGCACTTAATTAACCAATTTTAGACAATTTATATCATTCAAAAAATTAAGTCTTAAAAGTGCTGTTTTATGCTGGTCTATAAAGGTCTTCTAAACCTTTATCCTTGCATGTACCCAATTTTCGCACCATTAAACCCATATGAATCAGTATGTGCGTTGTCTTTATTATGTTATTGTTACGTTTACCTTCACCTTTGCGTGATTAAATTGCATGACGTTCTTACGTTAGATCAAAATCCACATGCCTACTGGTATTATTACACTCGCTGTGTGGTCAATGAGATAAGAAAATTGTTTATATTTACATAAAATTAATAGTCTCAAGATTTACAACTCAGAACAGGGGCGGGGCAAGAACCAAACCAATGGTATCAATTAATCAAGTCGCAATAAGTTTTTATCAACTGTTCAAAATGCTCTGAAATGGTATTATTAGAAATGGTTCATAATATGGCCCTATATAAACGTGTGAAAGTACTTAGCATTTAAAATATGCATTAAACGCAATGCCTTACAAACCGTTTTCAGTTTGTAAATGATGAAACTGAAAGTTGCCGTATAGTTTATAAAAGTTTTCTTAATTTCCTACCGTAAACAGTAAATCCATCATCAAGTTAGCATTGTTATCTGTGTCTGAAACTATCTGCGAAAAAAATTGCAGGATGGATTTTTTAAATAATAATACTTAAGGTTACAAAGCTATGCATTGTGCCTGGGAATGTACTGTAAGTAAGTAAGTAATAATAATAATCACGACAATTACGTGATCCACTTAGGGTTAGTGCTAGTAAATAAGTAAAGTGCAGTGGTCTCCTCTCTCCTCTCCCTTATCGTATCTCATTTAGCCCCCTCCCTGAAGAAACAGATTTCTCAAGAATCATACAGGGATGAGGGAAGGTAACACCACCTAATCACCTAACACGTCCGTGTGCGTAATCCGTAAAAGATGTAAATTTTACTGCATAACAGCCGTTCGTATAATTTATTACACCTTTGTCATCCATTCATGCTGCTCTATCCATTACGTACACAAAATGTTTGCCTATAATGTAAGCAATTATTGTTGTTCATGAAAAGAGCACCTTCTGCATTGTTTCTGGACAATTATACGTTCAGTAACCTTGGACCACTTGGACGATCTGACTAAACTAGACAAAGCCAAACTTATTTTCCTCCTCATCTTTTTTGGTTTTACATTCAACTCCACTAACGGAATAGAAATATTTTTTTTAGTAAGTAAGTATGTAATATTATGGCAAATAAGACACGGGAATCTATGCAATGTGGCACATCCCCGGTGTCTACATTTAATGCTATTAAAGTTCCTATTAGTATTAGCGTCTGTATATATACCTATGTTAAAAAATTAAAATTGTATGTTTAAAAGGTGACAAATCTGTATTACTTGGAAATGGTATGATCACTTCGTGATGTAGAAATGTTCCCTATAGAATAATCCTTAAAAGATAACTGGTCGAAAACAGACAATTATTTAACAAAAATAGCTTATGGGTCCAAACCTTTTAGATCCACATCTAACAGTTGTTAATAGCCCCCATGCTTGTATTATAGTATCCCATTTGTCTATAACTGTCTTTCATGAAATGGCTTGTATCGTGTCGTGGGTTATGAGAAGAATTAAGTATTAATTAGCTTGTTATAAATTGTTATTCTGGCTTACAATTCAATTGCTTCAATAGTCCATTTCAATCCAATGTGAACGTGGTCTCACAATAATATCGTTGTGAAAGTGCATATTAAAATTATATCGTCTTATTTGCAAAAATGACGTATAGGAAAATGTCAATTACTTCATTTGAAAATTTTAAAAACGTGCTTTCTATCTATCTATCATAATTTTAATAAATACTAGTATGTGAAAGTATGACTGTGTACTTCGGGTTAGAATACTACAAAATTTTTAAGGAGAAAACTTTCTTTTTTATTGTTTAAACATTGGCAGATCACAATGGCCATTTTTGTAGTGTGCCATTGATTTGGGCCCTGACCCTACAACCTTTATATTTCACTGAAACAAAAAGAGTGTCTTTTACGTACACTTATGCACATGCACTTATGTAAGGAAGTATGTGACGAGTATGTATATGTACACAGGTTATTTTAATGTGAACTTGGGTTATGCAGATAAACAGCTGTATAAGGTGGGTAAAATTTTTAGAAATTGTAAACTCACCTGCCTTTGAAGACAGACACAGATTAACACATAAAATAGAATAATGGAAGAATAGTTATTAACAGCAAAATATTTTGTTTTAATTTACTTTATTTTCAATTGTTCTTCATTATGAGAGTAGAGTATTTCAGATGCATTCCGCTTAAACCACCCATGTGACAATCTCAGCCAGAGCACTAAAAGGCGTACAGGTAGGCTTTCGCTCTGGCTGCAAGAAGAACATGACCTAATACGGTATCTAAAGATATCTTATTACCCAAATAAGTTTGCAGGCGAACTGGGCGAACAGTCTACTACGAACAGAGCAACGCTTGCAAAATCGATGCAATAAGATCAGCGATATGAGACCAGACACAATGTGTAATATTATATGAGAAAATTTTGGAAATTCTTGGTTGATAATTCTCACTCAAATTGAAGTCTTAATAACTTTTTTCAGTATGAATGTAATTACAGGTACAAGAAGACTTTTCTATGAATAAATCACACAGAGAAAGGCAGAAACTGCGCAAGTAATAATTATTCTCCGTCTATTCCTTCAAGAACTAAAAGAGTTTGCGAGGAGGAAAGTAATTTTTATGGAACTAATGACTTCGGTCCACAATACTTAATTATGGATGACAAAAATTAATTATGCAAGTTGATATTAACAACTACAGGCAAATCTCAAATCTCTAATATTCACCATTGTACATATAACACCGAAACTGAAATATTGAAAAAGAAAACTTTCTGTACAGGGAATCCTTTGACTATGTACTATGTACTTCGCAAATGAGATTTCTGATTTTTTAGGAAAACCAATGATACCTGATGCACTGTTTCAAAGTACAAGGAAACTGAGTGACATGAAGTATTGCGCTGAAGCTAAGTTATAAGTAAAAAGTAGACATCTGCACAGAGACACTTCCCTTCTACTTATGAAAGTCATATAAAAACTTTCACCAGTGCTTTCCCTCCATCTAATATAATTTACTCGCGACCTATCAGCGTTATTTCTTTCCAATGCATGCAATGAACCGTAATCTCACAGGTCTTCCTCTCCCAACACAAGCAAATGAAACATTCACAGTATATATATAATATATGTAAAGTAAATATTACGAGGTAACATGATCTTTTAATTTGTTGGCAGCAGTTCGTCATATACACACTGCTTTCGATTTAGACGATGTGAAGGTGAGGCAGCCGAGCCCCGACATCAATTTTCCTGGATAAAAGTGTCATTTACTTAATTAGTTAATTGCTCCAAATGTCAGACATGGAATAGCTACTAAATTATTTACAATTTTCCAGGCTATTTTCATTTTGGCTAAAGCCTAATCAACTACTAGACCGTCAACCTTTATCTCGCATCTCGCATGGTGTATATAGTGTATAGAAAGATATTTTACACTTTAATGCTTAATTGAGACCAGTTTTATGGATCACACATCACATCACATTAAATAAACGCAGCAACCATTCACGAGGAATGGAAGCTCTGTATGATGTGGATGTGATGCTATTCCTAAATATGTGAAAGGAGAAATCTCAATGTCAGCTTTCTGTTGATTCAACCAAACTCATTTTGACGCGATAAATCTTCAACCGCAATTCAGCTATACAGACGTTATAAATAAGCAATAAATAAAATCAGCGACAGTAATGTGTAGTGCATACATTCGATGATTAGTTAGGAGAAAGTTAACATAAATTTTATATTCAATAAATATCCATATTACACATTTTCATTTGCTTTAACCTTGAACTTGAATTTGAATATATTATGTCTGTCTGTAGGACAGCGAAAGGCGAAAAGTATTACTGTGAATCCATTTGCAGATTTAAAACCGCGCATACTTGAATACTATACGGCATATTTCAAATTCAAGAGAAAGTTGTGTGTGACTATAGTAGATAGATAAGGATACAGTATGCATCGCTAGGTCTTCTTGCACAAATAGCCACCTATGTCCATTTGATGGTCTTCAGTCTTTTCAGAATCACACTCCCACCGCACACTGATGGAAGACCCCTGATTCAGTTTTATTAAACCCCAAACGTTGGATAACACTGAAATGCAACTCACGTTCTACCCTAACCCTGGACATTCGCACATACATTTTAGCGCAAAATTCCTGCTTGAAAATTTTTACTTTTAATAATTTCATTTCGTTCTTCGATAGTGAGTCATTCCTTCTCAAAAATAACAAAATCCGTGAAGGGGAAAATCGTCAGCAACCTTTACACTCTAAAGGAGAAAGAAATTTACATGGTGAAAGTGCTACAAAGGATAAAATGTACTATATGTAGACAATTTTCTTTCTACGTGGACTCATATTGAATTCGAATGCTTGAATAAAGACAATGTTAAATTAGGTTGACAAAATCCAGTGGCTTTTCGAATCAAAAGTTTTTGATTAGGGAAGGCACTTGGTTTGGTACTATTATTACAAGTAACTTTAAACATCGCCATATTTGGCTATGCTATGCGCTATGGTTAGTTAGGTATGCATTTTATAAGAACCCTGTCTTTACATGCAAAAATAATTGGATAATACTATTTGAAAACACTTTCTCTCATTTAGACGGATATTTACAAAATAATTTAACTTGGAACTTTCCAAAATTAAAGAACACATGACAATTAATTCCTGTTTAATATATTATGCATTGCAGTACGTACGTAACATTTCATAATCGTAATAATCAAAGCTGTTAATAGAGACAGACGAAAACAATATCATTATCGTATATCTACCTACATAAGCACATAATTTTTTATGTTGATACATAGACATTCAATTTCGTTTAGTATTAGTAGGTATAATACTAGGTATATGTAAGCCAGTTCCGTTCCGTCTCACTTATATTCAAAATTGCTACTATACTGACTTAGCTACACTACAACACACACACACTATTATGCTTATTTTAACTTTACAACTACATTATTTCAACTTCTCAAGTCATGAAATGGATTGTGCTATAATATCACTATAAAAAATGATATTTGTTATTAAGTGCATATTTTAAATATACAACACAAGAACAAATAAAGAAACATGTTCATAATTTGAATTTTTATTTAAACAACGAATGGCATTACGTACATCAGTAGTACGAGTAAGACAGTTTGACTGGACTACTATACAATATTTTGTTGACTGCTACTTTATTGCCACAATCTTGGAATATTTATGTTGATTAATTACTCTTTCGTGTGTGTATTTAATTGGTGGCTAAGAGTAAGCTATTGTTTAGAAAGCGAAGAGAAGAAGGAAAGCCATCATAAGACAGAAGAGACCCATGGCTTCAGATAAAGCGAAACCCAAGATAGCATATGAAAACAGCTGTTGTTTCAATGAGGGGTTCCTGAAAACAGAAATAATTTGCATTTAGATTCTACTTCTAGTTTCCCAATTATTAATACAATGAGCAATGTAATGAAATAATGATAGTAATTACCTAGCATAACCAATAATTAAAGATCCGAAGACTGATCCAATTCCGGCTCCAGATCCAGCCACACCTACAGTAGCAGCGCCAGCACCAATGAATTTGGCTGCACTGTCAATATCTTTACGAGGAGCAGATGTCGACAAACGGGCAACCTTAAAAATTTCAATAAAATTACAAACATCATTTCGGGGCATTTTATTTTTTTATAATTAATTGACGTTGTGTATCTTTATTCTAATATTTAATTGACTACAGTCTGTTTTAAGTCTACCGGTCATGGTCCAAGTAATATTTAATTGAATATAATATTAATATATAGGTAGGTACTTTTACTTATTATTGAGTAACTCAGTCCCGTCCACTAACTGCGTGAATAAAGTTCATGAATTGTATGTACTTAATTAATTTTCTATGAACTATTAATTTGTTTGTTAATAAGCATACTTATACTTTAACTTTGCATGAGTAAAAATTACATTCTAGCCGTGACACAAGAAACACGTGAAACAGAGATTGACACTATTTTGAGTTTTCAAGCAGACTACAAAGTTCAACGTACACAGCTACCTACCTAGGTAATACAAATCAATATCACTTCCTTCGTCATGAATATTACTATTATTCAAAAGTAAAGTTCATTAATTTGCTTTCAACTTTCACCGAAACTAAAAATTAACGGTGCAGGTGAAAGTTACGAAACTTTAGGTTAAGTTTCTAGTTTCCTTCCTGTGAATTGCATTCTCTTTCTAAGTTTCTACCGCTTAATAAAGTGATCCAGGAAAACAGTTTACTCTATGTACGGCAATACGGCAAACATCTATTTTTTTGGTTTTAAAATCCGTAAAAATAGTTTCCACTAATTATGACTTCCCCCTTCTGTATTCGCAGAAGTATTAAAAATTATCATTACGTAATTACTGAATAATACCTGGTTGGATAAACTGCTCTGATTTGCGACAACAGCGGTGATGGGTCTGGCATTTCCGATAAGGCAGGTGATAGAAGTGCCACTGCGCATACTTCTGCCGCTCATCAACACAACTCGGTTCAACATACTGTTCATTTTGTCTGAAATAAATTGTCAATTACATTATTATTAGTATTTTAGTATTACACATTCTATGGGATTCTTATCCTCATTATAGTAGTATTATTAAATAGTATTCTTATACTCATTAAAATTGTAAATGCAATATCGTTTTCTCCATAATAACAACCAAAAGGAGTCCTTTGGACTTGGACTGGAAAGGTGAAAGGGCTCAACAAGGAGATTGCTAATGCTGATTAGTGATTAAGAAAATCAATTTTGCAACGACGATAAATACAGTCGACCTTTTATATATTTTTCATTCAGGTTGAGATGATATATATTATACATTTACTAATTTCCCCTATTCAGGGGGACAGACAAGAAATGGATGATGTTGCGTGGTCTACATTCTACAGACATAATATTCGCATTGATTTTGAAGTAAAACGTGAAATCTGATCATAATTATGTGATGGTATATAAGATAAAGTACGCCGCATTAGTAGATGATAGTTTTAAATCATGAAACAACTTGAAAACCAAATGATTTATTTTGTTTTTTAACCATTTTACTAACTGAAATGTGAAAAGAGAAAAATGGCCACCGGTAAACCGGCTGGGCTAAGGTACGGCCTTTTCGTATTCACACAAGAAATGTATGAATACAAAATACAACTACCATTCCGTAATTTCTAATCTTTGGTTTTCAAAATTTCAATTTCAAATTATGTATAACTGACCTGTAGGGGTTTATGCAGGAACGCTGACCTGAAAGAAAATTGATAAATCTCCCTTTGGACTTTCCAAGGTACAGTTACGACAACAGCGCTAAAATCCACTGAATGATCTCTTCAACTTCCTAGGTTGGTGAGGTGAGTGGCTGAAACGAGACGAGAGCAGAGAAAAAGTTATTGAAGACAAGATGGCCGGCTATGTTCGTGTAGCAACCAAGGCAGTTTAGTTTTACTTGCACTTGCACTTGCTTCGGCCGACACCGAAAGAAGCAGAAATGTATTGCGGCGGCCACGGCTGCGCTCTCATTCTGTACATGCGAAATGAAATGTTACACTTTTCTGTGGCAGTCATAATTTCAGGATCTCCAAAGCCAGGACAGCATTTATTCTCACTTTGTAACTTTGTAGCACTCACTAAACTCATAAAAATTGAATTGGAGCTAGCGTTTTTTAAGTCTTTGTTTCGATGATGAGTTGCGTTTGCGTTTCTTCGCCGTTTTCTCCTAAAGAATATTAATGTGAAAGTTTACCAAAGGCTAAATGATTCTCAGGGTCTATGACTTTTTGTAGAAGCACTTGGATATTATTAATTTGCCCGAGCTTTCTCTTGGATAATAGAAAATCATACAGGTAATGATATAAATAATACGACCATAATGACCATAATACCTTTTAAATGACTACTTATAATACTTATAATAATATTACAACTACGATTACACTCAAAATGGTCTCTGCGTGCATGCAATAGATGGAAATGGCTTCATGCAAAATCTGCTTTCTACTTAATTTGCATTAAGTTGATCAACGGTTATTTATTTAACATGCAATTCGATGTGTGGGATTTACCACATTTGGAACCAAGTGGTAATTACATGTATATCTATTTCTGCATTGAACATAATATTTAGATTTCTTAGATGATATTCGCTCTCTAAGTTTATGAAAATGACAATCCTTAAGTGTTCACTGTCCAGGTGTTCATTGTTAAAATTCTTAGGTGTTCATTATCAATTCTTAGGTGTTCATTGTCAATTCTTAGGTGTTCATTGTCAATTCTTAACTGTTCGCGAGAATCGCATCAAGAGTATTTAATACTTATTTGCAAGTGCATCATGCAGTTTAGAACAGCTCTAATGAAGCACCTGAACATGAAGCTACTGCATGATCCATAGACAAAGATAAGCATATGATCATAATTATTTCATAATTCTCACATAAGACATGCAAT
>JABASI010000816.1:0-31675 GCA_019776505.1 Tomocerus nigrus
TCCTGGAAGAAAAGACTCTGGTTCGATAGCTTCTCCCAGTGTGCCTCCTTCATCTAACGAGAAATCAGCAGCGTTGAACACAAAGGACAGTCTACCAAAGGGTGACCAAATAGATCGTAAACATTGTGACAAAGATTCTGTTTCTGTCGGTAGCGAAGATGGTGATTTAGATTCGGATGAGGCATTTGTCCAGGATGAAAATTCCCTGGTAGTTAGAAAAGTTAAAAACAATTCCAAAATTCCTAATTCCTTGAGTAGTGATAGAGAAAAGGAAGTTAGTGCAGAGGAGCAGGAGGAAATCGATGAATTTGCTAGCGACGAAGATGAGGAGGAAGGAGAGCTTATGAATTTGGAAACCGGAGGTCCTGGTGGTGGAAGAACAAGTCATAATAGTGGAAGAAGATCTAGTTTTGCTCGCAGAGGTAGTCTGTGTGAAGAAGGTTATGTGGAAGACAGCACTATCATGGATTTTCTTGAGGATGTTCAGGAAGGAGTAATTTGCTTTTTTCAACTTTTCTACTATTTCTACTAATTTATGCAATACCCTCTTGTCCTTGACCACAATTTATATAGTTTCTTCGCCTACGTATATTTGCGTTTCTTTCCCAGTTCATGTAATCCGAATAAATAGCGTACAGCGTACATGAATGATACAGTAGTCTCAGTAGTCTATAATTAACATATAATTACCATGCATTGTATTCCCAATTCCCAACGAATGTTCTCATCGCATCCTTTGCATTTGTAAAGCTATTTTATTCGTCCATTTTTGTAGAGGTTGCCGGATTGCCTTTTAGCAAAGTCAAAGGTATCTACACGATCAGTTTGGCTTTTGAATTTCAACGAAGTGAATTTCATGCAAATTCTAACTGATTTGCATGAAATTTCTTTTCTTGCATTTATCATTTCTAAATAATAAAATAGATTATATCCCTTTAGGTTAACTTAGAGAGTAATTACAGTCACATTTATTTGTAGACCTGTGGGTGAGACGTGAGACTTCTTTCTCTTCAATTATTGAAAATAGTTGTTGCTATTTTATGCACATCAATAACATAATGGTTTAGGTCAGGTAGTCAGGTCAGGTAAATATTTTTACAAATTATTTATCAGAAAATGAAAATTAAATAATAGCTGTCTGTAAGTAGTTAAAGTATCATGCCATAATTTTTAGATTTCTGTATCTTAGAATTACCTCTTTACATATATATTACAAGCAGATAGTTTGTTTGTCGCCGGCTAGTAGACGTTATATATTTATTAGTATTTGATGTACTTGTAAGTTACGTTTTAACAACGTTTTACCTCTTACATACATGACATGTATAATTATATTTATGCTAATCTTCTATTGTTTTCTGAATTAGGCGGAAGCCCGGCTTGCAGCTCGAAGGCAAGCAAGAGCAGAAGCCCGTGAGATTCGAATGAAGGAGTTGGAGAAGCAGCAAAAGGAGTCAGAAGAGAATGCTGATCGGCATTACGACATGTACTCTTCTGGAAATGGTAAAATCATTAAACTATCTCACTATCTCTTAAATAATTATTTTAAGACACTAATGAGCGTTATGATTATGAAACAGTAAAATCATTGATGGCCAAGACTGATTATAATTTATTATCAGCATTAACAATAATTAATGCTAAAGAAGAAGTATGTAGTATTCAAAGTATAGGAGATGTTTTTCTTAAGTCTGATGAAATAAGATAATTCACGAATAATTCATTTTTGGAGCAGATGTGGCCAATAGGGCGGCTTTCCGAGTGGCATTGGGAAGCCATAGAGGCCCAGCTCACTCCGTCGGCTCTGGTAGCTACCACTCAAGTCGCAGAAGCTCAGAAGATTCTTCTGAAGATGGAATCGTCAATATAAGAGATATGAGGGTAAGTATCCACTTACCAGTTGAATTCATGAAATATTTAGTTATCTTTTTAATGCATTTAAAGTATAATAACAACGAAAACGAATAATTGCAGCATGAGCTAAAAGAGCTAGAAGACAAATTTAGAAAATCGATGGTTCAAAATGCTCAACTTGACAATGAAAAGTCAGCTTTGACATACCATGTTGAGCTATTAAAGGACAAAATCGAGGACCTGGAGGAATCTCTATCCCTTCTTCAACGGGAACATAAAGATAAATGCCGTGACTTTGAAAATCTAAAGAGACTTTCTACACAGTTAAAAGATGAATTAGAGTATTATAAGTCTCAACTTCAAGAAAAAGATGAGTTAATTAAAGTAAGTAAAAGTATCATCACTTTTAAGCTTAGATTTGTATTTATGGAATGTGTGGTGCAATTATTGTATTTTTGCACCTACAAGAGAATATTATTGTAATTCAAGAAAAACTTATTCTGTTCGTTGCATGCGAATTTACATTAACTTGTTTTTGTACATTTCAGGAGTATGGTCTAGTCGTGGTAGAAAATGAAATTGAAGTCGATTTAGGAAATGGTGAACGTGAGACTAGAATAAAAAGGACACTGGTGACCCAGCAAACTGCACAAGTCCTATCCACGTTAGGTGATGGATCATTAGGTAACTTATCATGCAAATAAAACTGAATTTCCGCTTACGGTAATAGAAGACACGAAGAAAAGTTTTATTCTGAATTGCTTTTAACAGATGTGAGACTTAAAAAAGTTTTGGAAGAGAAAAATGAGTTGTTGGATGAAATCCGACGTCTGAAATTAGATCTGGAAGAAGAAAGAAATCGAAATGCCAAAGGAGATCGATCTGGTGGTCTTCAAAATAATATTTCCCATAATTCAAGCCATACTATGAATGGTCCTGATGGTCATGCTAGCCACGATACACAAAGTACAATTCCCCTTTTCTGCTTCGACATTTTATTGGTTTTATTTGATGAGTATCCATTTCAAACGTATACTTATATGTGTCGGTTTTATTTTACCAGGGGAGGCTACCAAACAAATGGCGGATTATCGATTTAAAACTCAGAAATATGAACAAGAAATTGCCACATTGCAGGCCAATGTAAGTTTTATTGAAATTTTTGTATGTAGTTAAACATGGAATGGCAACTTTTCTAAAACAGAGATTACCGTAATTAACAGGTGACAAGACTAGAAACTCAAGTAGCCAGGTTCAAAACTGCTGCTGAGGAAGCAGAGTCTCGTGAAGACGATTTGAAAGTGGAGAAACGTAAATTGCAAAGAGAAGTAAGTGGGAAATATTATGTTGCATGTTATTATTTTGTCAAAACTCTTTGAATACATAGTTGAAATGTTGTCACTTTTAGTCTGAACTTGATTGACACAAGACATAGATGCATTTCTTGCATCGATCAGTACACGTATCTATTGTTAAAGCACGCACGGCATGCAAACGATTATCAATTTCCTGATAATGAGGTTGATTTCGAAATTATTTTTTGATGTTCTTTAATATTACTAAAAAGAATTGTTCTTGTCTAAATGCTTGTCTGAAATCAGCATCTATGTAATTGTGTCCGTCTTTGCATGTGATTAATATTGTGTGTGTAACACTCAATAAGTAATGATACTTTGTACTTACAAGTAAAAACCTTCAGATAAGTACAATATGCTTAAGTCTATAAGATAAAGCTTTTTTGACCAATCACATGCAGTTAACTTACTGTATACCTAATATTATTATAGGTAATTGTACAATAATTATTACAATTAAATGGAAAATGTTTTTTTTTCGAATTGCAGTTTAGAGAAGCTCAATCAAAATTGGACGAATTGGAAACGACAAATTCACATTTACAAAAAAGGCTTGAATAAATTGAAAACAGCCAAGTCGACTCTACTCAAAGAACTTTAGTCCTGTATGTGACCCTTATTACGTTTTAATAGCTAATTACGTCTTACGTTACATTATGTCTCCCCTATAAGAAGAAATGTTAATTAATAGTAACTATAAAATTAATAACGAACCGTAATATAATAAGCAACGATTGTTAGTCCTGTATACCTGCACTACGTAAACTCCTATTCCAGTTAGATATTGTAGATATTTAACTAGACCTGAACTCATTAAGCTAACTGTTAATAATAATTTTGAATAATTTTATTATGGTCACAGTATCTACTATGTGTACTAATAATTGTGTAGGAATCTAATCTACGGTAGAAATATCGAAATTATGCTACAAACGAGAATTGTCAAGAAATTCTTATAGCATTAGTGCATGCGTAAAATAATATTACATAAAACTTAACGAACCTTTACAGGACAATGTGCAATATTCACTACTTTATACGCAAAGTATTCTAATACTAATTTTTTCTATTTGCGGATTGACATTTCTTCTAAATAATAATTCCATTTCTTCCAAAAATGTGAAGATTAGATCGAATTCTGTCTGACATGCCTTATAATCACAAATTAGAAAAACTATAAAATTCCTCAACAATCAGAAAAATTGCCAATTGAAATCTAAACGAAAGCGAAACAATATAGTAACGACAATGAAAATAAATTGCGTTTACGCTTTCAGTGAAAAAGTGTCCATTTTTAAATCTTAATAAATAGCTGCTCGAATTCCAGAATAGTGCTATTTTTAAGTATGACTGCTCAAAATCAAAAGAATTTTCAAGGCTATCATTTTTATAAAGAAAATTGCTACACACTTCATTGTGTGTGCTACTTTTACAATTTAATAAGGAATCTACTCTTTGTGAGTGGTAGTGTTAGCTAACTATTGACACTGCAATTAACGAAAATAATAATACAATTACTGATTTTCAGTTAAATTGAATAATTTTTTACCTTCCAAATTAATCGTTTAACGTAGGGTGTTGCGCTGTCTTTGTAAGAACTTGCGATTAGTAGTGTTGTAGGGAATTAATAATTATATTATTATGTATATATTATACGCTACGATAACGATGTGCTATGATAGGATTCCTTAGACGTGCATAATAAATAGGTAAGTGCCACAAATTCTATCTTCGCGAAACTAGTAATCCCAGTAAATACTCTATTACATGTAATTAGGTACTTTTTATATGTCCTCAGCTTAATGTAGAAAGTTTTGTGGTACTGCCTATTATGAAATTATGCTTATCGCATTAAATAATATTATAAGCATTAAAAGTGTCATCATGTTAAATAGTAATGGCACATCTTAGCACAATCATTCAATTAAGAAAGTAAATAATTATTAACAAATTAAAAGAATGGACAAGTGAATTTTTAACCACTTTTATACGGAAGACATTGAAATCACCTACACTATAGATGCAGTAGCTAACGTAGAATTTATAACAGCACTTTATTCAAAGGGCCATTTTTCAATAAATATCTTTTTGCTGAATTGCTAAATGTTTTCGACATTTAAATTTCAGCTATAGCTAATTGCAAAATTGCAAGTTACGGTTAGTACCTATACAAAGAGTTTGTCGTGGTTAGTCAAGCTGAAGCAATTTCGTAAATGTTTATAAAAGCCACCGAATACATAGAATACATTTATTAATGATCTATGCTGACCCATCTCTCTGGGTCAAAGTGACAAAGTGCTCAGTGCCATTTTTGTGAAACTGATATTGTTTAATACATATACACGTATTTATCGCTTTAGGTGTGTATGTATTTGTATACTGAGTAATGGAAGAAATGCTACCTATTATTATTACTTAATTACTACCATATGCAGATGTTTATTTACCTGAATTCGTCAGTTCTACCTTTTAATTAAGACAGTTATTTTAAAGAGAATCCTTTTCTGTATTCATTTTACAATATTACAACATATCAGATCAGAATCCAAACATGACTTTTATTGTTAGATGCTTATTGTACATTTTCAAAAAAAATTAATTTTCAATTGAATTTGATTATAGGTAACCTATATATTCATTAAGAACTAACTAAAAGACTAATCTCAAAACGTGAAATAACACAATAACCTTTAATTACTATTACAAGAGTAAAAACGACGAAACCACTGGACTGAAAATGAAAGAAATTTTACCCGAACATTTCCACTGAATTTTTAGTAGGAAGCAAAAAAATGAAACCCTGATGAGAAGCAAAGGGTATAAAAACTGATTGTCCTCGTTAGCAATACATAAAGAAATGAAATCACGGTACTCTGTCGATAGATAAAAATGGTAGAAGTGATGGTGGATTCTGTTATTAAGAAGCAAATGGTAAATAAGTAGGTAAATAGGTCCTTAGGTAGATACCTATAGGCTAGTGTTTATATCTGTACAAAGCTATAAATTTTGTACATAAATCTTAAACTAACAACTGCCTATAACAAGGTTACTAAATGTAAGTAGAACTAATAATAGAAGTATAGTAAGGCTTTCTATTTACAGTACTTACTGACATTACTGATAGTAGGTCACTTAAATTAACAGCGATTTTGACGAATGACTGAAATAATTTTTAATTATATGCAGTATTTGATTATGATTATGAATGTACACATCATTTCATTTACTACTACTACTACACTGAAGATTTACAAACAACTGTTACTACTGTCTCTGAACTCACGAAAAATATCGTCTGGGAAGATTTATTCATTTACTACTAAGTACTGCATAATATTATTATTATTAGCTAGTACATTACATTACATTGTACTATTATAAATATACAGTGACAAGTATTACTAATCGCGCTATCGGTATTTATTGTTATTTATTGCTTTATTAATACTAATTTTTTGAGAATTACATAAGTACATAACACTATTATGCTTTAATTAGCATATTCATTATAATGCAGTTTAGGTTAGTATTATCAGTACAGACATGCCAGAATTACAAATTATTATTGCGTTTTCTACTTACCCTTATCAGTACAACATTTCTGTTGATACAGATAATTTAGGATTTGAAAATGTTGAAATTGCAAAGACACCACAAGATTTACAGCAATTACAAATTACATACAAATATACCGTAGTTATTATTGTCTATGTCTTCTACAGACACTAGAATTAATTATTGGCGTATATTTGTACAAAGGGTACCTATAATATTATGTGTGTGTACTTTGCAATTAATTTGGCAGATATTATTGTGATTGGATTTTCTTCTAAGAATTTTCTCCAGGATTGTAAACTACAGGACATTTTTAATTATTAAAATTAACACAAATTATTTAACACAATTTCCGAGTCATAGTTTATATGATAATACACTAAACGCTCAAACCAAACAAAATTGTATACAGTTTAAAGTTTTTAAAGGTGCTCGTTTTATGTTGTGTAAATTGTGTTGTATAAAATTGTAAAAAATCAAAAGTGAAAGGCAGTGAAAGCTAGGGAAAGTCAGCATGCTTGCCATTATGCGATTTAAATAATAAATCTGGCTACTAATTATTGTAATTTCTAATGCTAATGACTGCATTCTGCAATCCTATAATACGAAAATCTTTCGTTGTCAATTAATTTTGTATGGAAAAGTGAAAATGGGTGAAAATTATCATAATTATTTGCAAATAGGATGATAATGACATTGTCCAATGGCTGTAATAAAATGTCTTCGTTAAAAACAATTTAAAAAAGAACTACGATAAAATCCCACAAGAACATAATAATATTACAACAAGTGCGGGTGATTTCTACTTCTGTTACTTGATCTGCGAAAGATTTTTAATTATACGTTTTATCTACGGAAAACTACTAGCTAAATACACAACAGTATGTAATGTACGTACTACACTATTCTGTATATTTATTTGTTAATAACTCTATATCATTTAAAATGACTGGAATGTTTTGCTAGTTTTTGTGCTATATAAATACCTACATAAGTACTAAAGTGTTTCATACACCTAATAGTGACATAAATAATATTATTATTGTGTAGAAATTCCCGGTATATTATTTTAATCCATTGTTTTTTGTTTATTTAGTTTAACCAAGTAACAGTAACAAACTGATGATACTTCTGTATTATGTTATCATCCGACGCATTGCAAATATTGTAGTAATGCTATATTATGATTTCACAGTCAAATGTGATGACGTTGATTATAAGATGTTGGTGATGATAAAATCCAATCAATAAATTGTTCAAACCTAAAACAACTTTCTCTTTATTATTATTGAAATGCATTTATTACGTACGAATCCACTTTCTTCATTAATAAAATTAAGACTTGACTTTACTTTGCTAAAAGTGAAATATTCAACATGGTGAAAGTAATCAACCATCGGCTCCGTGCTTTCTCCTTACTTATAAATACAACAGATTAATTTAATAGGTAAAGAAGACCCGATTTTCAACGAAATGAAATTGTTACGCCAGAATAACAAGTGTTAGGTGTTAGGTGACATATTTAATGCATAATTATCCATTGTTCCCCAATGAGAAAAGAAACAATTGTAATTTGTTGGGAATAATTGCACCTAAACGTCCTATGCGCATTCATTCCTATTAACTATATGTATAGCTACTATACAGTTTGTCTTTAATGCTTCAATACTCACACACTTCATTTTTTACGAAGACATTTATTAAAAAAACAAATACTATTTAAAGATGACTTTCGTGGTTTGTTTTGAGTGTAAATTAAACCCTATTGTGTATTATGTTAGTTGATATTCTGATATTCTGATTGGCCATGTTTTATGAATTAACTTATAAATTATATTTTTAAATGGAATTGGTTAGTAAGTTTAGTATACTTAAAAATTTTAATACGCTAATTGAGACACGTACATGTGAGAAGCATAATAATACAATATAATAGAGCATAAGGGAATTCGCATAAACCACGGTTTGCAAAAATTGTATTGAATCTTAAAAGAAAAGTATGTTTAACATAATATGTAGCAGAGAGTAAACAGACATCTTATTTCCGGCATCATCATTCATCAGTGACCAAATTATAGTACATGTACATGAAAAACTGGCATATTTTATGCAATTTTTATATCAGTAAAGATTTTCAGCATTGGAAGTGCGGGGGCGAATTATTTTCTCCCAATTCTTAGCAATTAGGTCGTACAGGGCAGCATAATGGTTCCTAATTTCAGAAAGCACAATACGCAAACTAACATACTCTTTTTCATCCAGTTCGTCAATGAGTCGTCGGTAGTCTTCAACGTGGGGATATTTTGCCACCTATTAATAATTCACACAAAACCATTAAATACCGTTGGGTGCCAAATAAAATTTTACTAGCTGATCTAATTAGTAAAAAGTGGTAGAAGAGTACTTTGGTGACAATTTTCGCTCTTGTCAAATAGTAACGACTTATTTGCTCAAAGAACGTAGCGGCTTCGGCTTCAACCGTTCGAATTTCTCCCAGTGTATCTTCTTGGATAGATACACCGAAGTTGTTACCGTCTTCAATTTTTGGGATAAGAAAGGTCACCCACATTTTTAACTGAATGAACATAAACAAATCAGTATTTTATATACAACGGTTATTAGTATCAGTGGAAAACATTCAAAGGAAATTAATATTTTAGAAAGGGCTCTCACCAAATTGGCATCTTCAACCAAACCTTTGATCTCAGGCTTCACTATATCAATCAAATTAGTTATACTCAAGTTACAGTTCACGGGTCCAGATGGCAAGCACAGAACTCTTGTCCCTCCAACCAAATGTTCATCTTCTTCAATGTCGTTGTTCGATTCATGTTTTCTCTTTTTGGCATTGGACCCGCCAGAATGATCATTGCTGCTGTTGTGATTTATCGCTCTATAAACGTCATCCATAAAATCATAAAATTAAAATCGTGCAATACACAGGAATATTCAAAATATTACTGGAAATTAACATAAGCGTCCAAAATTCAACACAACCCCTTACCTCGTAATTGCTTGTGCATCAGGATATGGAATATTGAGTTTTTGGTGAAGACCGGAAAGCTCCTTCCGGCTGAAATGATTTGCCATTAGATCATTTAGTTTCAGTATTTTCTTTGGAATTTCCACTTTCACAAGGACTTCTGACTGCAAATTACAAAAATTTCAATTTTACACGAAGCGTAATAAATCTCAACTTAGGTGTTATAGTATTTTGCAGCAAAATTAGCAAATGATTAGAATGCCAGGAAGTGGAAAACAACTTAATATGTAGTATTAGCATCAAAATTATGCATTAAAAATGCATAAATGTTCACTAAAGACACACATGTGCTATATAGTCGCAAGTCGCATGTCCCTGGAATCACGAAAACAATAAAATTGCACACTAAATATTTAAGTTTGTATAGACGGTACGGTAGTAAACGTTGCGTTAGTAGAAATCATTGGCAAATCTCAACGAAACTTTCTGTTATATACTGCACTTGAACTGACACAGAAAGCGTATAAAAGCAGTAAGCAATAAAAATGTGCATGGAGAGGCTGTCGTCAAAATTTTTAACACTTGGATGATTTAACACATTATTTGAGGTTCATAAAAATGAATTAGAGAATTAAAAACGGAAATACGATACTAATGCAATACACAAATACATTGTTCAGAAACGTATAAAACGAAAAGGATTACACAACAGCAATTATTAAAATGTTTTCTACAGGCAAATACAGTTCACTTAAAATTGTTATCAACTTGATGGATGATTTTAGAAAAATTTTGTCTCATTTATGTTAACCTTATTTATAACTTACAAATAATAACGAACATTTTAACCATTGTTCTAACAACTTGACAGTCACAGAGTCCCAGACAGGCAGGGTGACTTTGCTAAGTAAGCAACTACAAGGGTTCATGCAGCCACTACTCACCCATATCTCGTAAGTAAATTAAATACGCCATTACAAAGCAAAAAAGCGAACAATTGTTTTAAAAAACACGGTTGCCACAAAAGGTAAGAACATTGAACATTGCAGTCTGTTAAGGCTGGTAGCATTTTACTTTTAAACCAATTAGTAAAAAAATTAATGCTTATAATAAAAAGTTAACTCAATAAAAGTACCTCCTTCTTCACTGACGTAACGTAATCTTCCACTTTCTGTAAAATAAATAAAATGTTGTCCAAAAATTAAAGTAAAATTCAAAATCCTATTAATATTTTACTAAAAATTTTAGTTTAATTTTAATCACAGTGGCTTTTGGTGGGCGTTTTTTGGTACTAGTTATCGGTCAGGAGCAATTATACTTATGAGCGTGAGCGAGTATGCGCACTACTTCTAATTAGAAGACAATTTTGATACCCCCGATCGAAAGACAGACGTATCGATCCAATCGATCGGTACGGTACAATAAACCTATTTTTAGGTAGTTGGCCTAATGATACAATAATCTTTTAGTATATTATTGGATTATTACAATTATCACCGTTACCGATAATAATGGTAATTCGTCAAATGAAAACATTCAGCTGTCCGAAAATATTTTCCTTAATAATTTCCTCGTATAAATATAATATAACTCAGAAAAACATTCAATAAATAACGTTCACATGTATTACTCCTCCCGTGTCCATCCTGTCTGATGTCTGGGTGGGAGTTGGAAGAGATTGGAAGACAGAGGCAGGGGCAATAGACGCTAATCCATGACCCAACCTTCCAGTTTAAGTAGTAAAATAATTAATAATAATGACAACATCAAGATATAATACTAGAAGATCTATATGTAAATAGGAATTGCAACTGAAATGATAACTCTTTGGGGACCTGGTGGCCGTCAGACGTAGCATAAGCATCAATCTGATGTCTGGAGACGTTAATATAATATTGTTTTCGTAATCATGATTTAAGACTTTTAAGAAATTCAACAAACTTGTGACTTGCAATTTTGGAAGGGTAATTCACGCCTACATTATAAACATATTATTTTCTGGATGCATTAATTTTGGTTTCAAGCTTACCGTGTCAAAGGCCAAACTGTTGTTTTTCGACATAATGGCTGAAATTCCAAAATCTCTGGTACAGAGGTAGGGTACGGGAGGTAGTTTGAGATTCGCAACTTTAAATTGGAAAACCGCTGGCAGTGGCACCGGCACCTATTTATGATAGCACAATATTTTTAATAAAGTTTATTATTTATACGCCGTAAATATGCTTGATGGTACGCAACGTTAAACCATAAACGCATAATATACGTTCAACGTTTTTAACTAGGTATGTCATATGTACACTACTGACTACATCGTAAACACTTACGTGGCTTAATGATGAATGGTCAAAAATCTGACGATTTGGCGATTAGCTGTTAGCTGTTAGCAAGCAAATTCTAAGCTCAAAGTTTAGTAATTGGTAATTGGTATATAAAGACGACTCGTCCTTCACGTCCTCAACCAGATGAGTTGATTCCTAAAAATGAAAAAAATATATAGAATTTTTGATTTATTGATCCTTCGCCAAAAACTGATTTTGTCATTTGTAGTCAACTTTGAATGACAACAGATGACAGAAACGAAATTATTGTGTTGAATTTCAAAGCAAACCCTACAAAGTTTTAATAATATTTTTGACTTTAGGCAAAAGGCTGTTACTTCCTCCGATGTCAAAAGTTCAGAAGAACCACATGGCAAAAATTGATCAAATACGACAACGGACGAAATGAGGAAAATGTAATCTTACTTGTACTTACCTATAGTAAAGCCGTAAAGCCCACCATCTGAACATCCAAATTCGACAAAGCTACAAAATCGAACAACCACCGAGCATGCATGCGTTTTACATAGCCATTTACCGAGCAGTACTCAATTCAGAACCCAGCACAGGACATCACATTATTATTGGGCTAAAAAGAAAAACAAAGAGTGTTTTGTTGTGTAAGCTCCATCTCTCTCAAATGTTTCCCTCATCAAAATTGAATTTTTGCAAACATCACCATGTGACCAGAGTTTTCCCAATGCCACATCTCATAAAGATTTCCAAAGAATATTATTCGTGTTCATCTTATGATATTCCAAAGTTATGTGGCATTAATGTTAACATGTACCTTTGCTTTGCACTTCAAAATGTAAATAGAGTGTAAATGAGACGGCTTCCAGAATACCTTTGGAAAGTAAATACATTGATTTTATGCATCTTCACGTTACCCCAGAATATGAGAGTTGACTAGGGGTTTGCGAATCCTACGAGCATAAGGCATATGACGATTTGACTTTAATTTTAATTCGCCGTTGACCATTTTCGGAATGCGGAGATTATCTTATTGCAAAATTTATTATCATGATCAAAATAATTACGGCAGAAAAGTTTGCAAAAACTTCGCAGAACTCGTCACCTCTTCCTGACAACATAATGCAATTCAAAATTGATTTAGGATTTGGAAGGACCGAAAAGAGGATGGTTTTATATGATTCAAATTTTGAATTTTAGAAGAGTATTTTAGAATAAACCAAAACAATGTACAAAGGCAGCAAAACTGAAGGGATTTTGAATAAAAATAATTTACTTGAATTTTGTTCGTTCAAGTCTGTACTGTCTGAACCTTCATAATTTTCCGACTATAATATTATTAATTACTGCTAGTATTACATTGCAACAGTTCAAAATATTTGGCTGTCTCACTAAAGGCAAAGGTTTCTGATAAAACTAGCTATTTATTTTTATCGTTTAGCGAAACAACTCCTTTTTACAATTAATATGTATTTATCTTTTGAACGAATGTGATATTTTATTAGGTTATTTTTATATTTTAATAATAGAAATATACATTTCTTAGTCAAGTTTCAAAATTTTATTAATAAAGTATAAAATTTTTGACTATATTATATAGAATCTGTCTTTGCAAAATGCTTTTTGCAAGCACACAAATACTAAATGTCCATTGCGCATCCTACAGGGCGGCAGTGGTTCTTTCTAATGTCGGCACATTCCTGTAAACTCTATATCCACACAGCATAAACTTTGCAGATTTTGCTCCTAAAAATCGACTTTCATACAATTTAGTTGACTACAATCCTGCGGCCATACAAAACGTACTCCGCTGACTCCTCTCTTTATCCTGCTACAATGTTGTTGTAGTCTCACTCAAAACTTCTTTGGGAGAGAATTTTCCAAAACAAAGGGTAAAATCCATCCGTTTACAAAACGAGTTGGAATTTCCACCAGTCGAGGGAAAGTGACTATTCTGGAATCTGGCTAGATAACTTTCTTTGTGCAAATTGGGCTAATTGTTCCTTGAATATTGCTGAACTTTTCTTCAATTCTTTCTAAGGAATTGCGTGTATAAAGAAGTAAAAGCAGATTATTTCGGATTTTCTCACGGATTCAAGATTCGATTGTACGGATTTAAAGAAATTAATGAGCGAAGAATAAATTGAAGGTTTAAATTCATGAATTACTTTGAAATAGGGACTCAGCCATAAGCGGGCCACTTATGTCAGCCAAGCCGTGAAGATAAACCTGTAAATCGTATTCGTTAGGTGATAGATACAAAGGTACCTAATTGAACTGAAGTAAATACAAAATACGCTGCTGCTCTACTAACTGTAACGTAAACGTAACCAACAGAATAAGAAGTCATAAAAGAAATAACAGCACTGCACCACAACAGTGTGGTTTACCAGGTTGCGCTTAACCATTTTACTGATTGTGATTTTGTGATTACCAGTTCGCCATTCACTGAATACTGTCGATTTGGCCATTAGTTTTAAGTAATCAGTGGATAATACTTTGCAAAAAATACTTTTAATCGTTCGTTACCTCGTACTAACTGGACAGTGGAGGAATTGAAGGCATCCAATCGTTCCCATTCAACACTGCGCGAATTAGGAATAACCAAAACTTTGGAAAAGTATTGTGATTGTCTTATGACGAAAAGAATAACTATGAGTTCCATGACTAGCAAATTGAAGAAAAAACACATTCGCGTGAAACATCAAAAAGTTAAAGTTTTTCGGGCAAATGAGCCACTTCTCTCTGTGTTTATGTGGGGTGTTAATCATGCGGTGAGTCTTTATGAATTTCCCATTTGTTGTTGTTCATGATAGTTGGTTTTTATTCGTAGCCCTTGTCCCTGACTTGTTTGTTGTTTGTAGATTCTTCCATTTCTCTTTATCAATTTTTAATTTTTGTATCTAATTTTTGCAGATAAATGATCTCTCTCATGTGAACATCCCTGTAATGCTCATGCCGGATGATTTTCGATCATACTCCAAGACTCGTGTGGATAACCATCTATTCAATAAGTAAATCTTTTCATATTCTTAATGATATTGATCTTTAATTTACTAATTGTATGTTGTATGGCATTAGTGCATACATAGATAGGGCATCCGGGGCATCGCATAGGATACTAAAAATAAAAGTTGGAGAATGAGAAATTAATCATACCGAAAGAATTCTATAATCTATCTATACTTTCCTGTAGGCGGTTCCTTCGTTAGAAATTAAAAAATAATTCTTTTGGGACTCGTTTTACTTCTTATACGTAGGTACGGTACGGTAGAGAGAGGTACATGACATGACATATGACATTTCTTACGCGTTAATAATATTATGCTATGGTATGATGGTCAATGACAATGGTAATTCACTAGCTACATTAAAAGTTACAATCACTCTCCTGACTCCTGAACTATATTCTCAATATTTGGTTGGATTAAAATATGAAGTCATATCGAATAACATTTCTTCTGCAAATAAAATTAAATGATTATAATATTGTGCTAACTACTGAATTTGCTGGCAGAAGTAATCCATACTTCTTTCTTTGGATCCATAAAACACATGAACACTTTCACTACACTTTCCCCTATCATCAAAGTCGCTGTTTTGGTTTATAGAAGACGCGTGCTAAAATGTCAAAAATACAATGCTTGATATAACGACCTTAGGTTCCGTTCCGCCGTAGTTCCGCCGTAAATAGCGATCTTATGTGTTTGTTTAGTAAAGCATAATAATTTCATGTGTATTTTCCTATCTATATTCCTTGGGTTTGAATTGGACTTTGAACGTTTGAACCTGAGTCAGAGTCGAATTTTCAGAAACCGGCCTAAGTAATTTACCCAAGCATTGACTAATTAACTTTATAATTTCCCCTAGAGCCTGGCGTAATGCTTCTATGTAAACATTTTGAAAGCACTATGTGCTATTATGATTTAAATTCATTGTCTTGTTAGTAAAAGTCTTATTTTGGATGTTTGGAATAGAAATGACGATGGTTCATTGGATTCATGTTTATATATTGGCATCCATATTAACACGGAGACATTTTTAGAAATCATAATAATATATGTATAGCTTACAAATCTGTTTTTCATGTTTCGAGATTTTCAACTGCAAGTCGATGCCCAATGAATTTCATTTTTGTAAATGGTTAAGCAGCGCAGGGATTAAAGAAAGCTGGAGAAAAGAACTCGTACTTAAGTACCATTGCATTGCATCAAAAAATAATAATATTTATAATGTAGCCTGCATGGCTGCATGCCATGTAGTAATGGAAATAATATTACGTCGTACGTATGGACAAAATGAACATTATATTAAATATAATTGGTAGAGCTGTAGCTTGGTATTTTGTAGTGTAGTTCTTTACATTTACTATTGTTTAGCAATACCTTTTAGTTTACACAATTAATATTATTTCCTTTTAGCCTTATGTATGCAATGCATGGGTGCATGAGTTCAGTTTGAGCGTGAGTACTTTGGTTGGATTTTGGATTGGACGCGAACTTTTTACCAAATGCATGCATGCATTGCAATCGTGCACTCTATATTATAAAAAAGTTCTTATTTTGTTTTAAGTGTAGTATAGCTATTGCTAACTTTACCTTTCCCCATTATGTCCGCAAACCATTAAAGCCACAATCACAAAGGTACAAGAAACTATTGATCAAAAATGCTAAAATCCATATTATTATCCCATCATTGTATTGCCAAATTTTTCTGCCTTTTTTATTCGACTACAATAATAACTTTTATTTGTGTGTTTGGCATTGCCAATATGCCAATTTCCGAATTATCTGCCACATTCAAATTCATGTACATTTACTTAGGTTTTTTAGGTAATTCGTATTTGCATTTAATTTTTTTTTGTTTTAAAGTTTAAGCTTCAGACTTTATCGATTTAAAACTTTTTCATCATACATTACTACATACTAAAAAATTATTGGATTAAAAATAGAAATGTTTTGAATTTACGACTTACGTCGTAATATAAATTAGGTCGTATATCGACAGCATTGAGTTTATGGCTATATGGGCAGACGCAGAATGGGCACACAACAAATAGATATATGCCAACTGTATTTTTTGGCTGCACTTGCAGTGTGTGTAGTAATCAATGCTTTCTCCACAGTGCACCACGGTTAATATTTAGTATATTCATGTATTATATCGTGTTATCCAATTTGCATTAAATTTTTAAATTAATTCTTTATCTATAGTTTTCTGTAGTAATCAAACTTTCGCTATGTGGTTTATCACTAAACTAATTAATCGTCGTTTTTAAACGTTTATAGTATAGATATAAGTTATTGCTAGTTGAAAAAGTAATCAAAAAAGCTATGTAATTACGTACCAATCAAATCATTATCAGTCACAGTATATGTATTGGATTGGAATGGATTCTTCTTATCTTCCCTTCCATCAAGCATCATTAAAAACTATTCGTGTCAGGAAGGACTAGGACTGCCTTCTATGAAATTGGCAAGTACGTAGTAATAAGTAATAGTAATCTTACACTACAAAGTACAAACTACAAAGGTAACTCACTTTGCGTCAACTAAAACAGGGACTACAAAAGCGTTACTTTTCCTTATATAATCGTATTATAAAACTTTCCCCACAACAAAAATTACATTAACCACACCGAAATCACGTGCATGCATGCCGAGAAAAACACTGGGAAAAGTTTGGTACACGTTTGTTGTACATGTACATACTTACATGTAGTTTAAACATAAAAAGGAAAGAAAGAGAAAGCTACTATACTACACAGGACTCACACGTTTACCCGTACTGTGCTGTGCACATAGACACTGTAGTTGTTTACAAACACATCATAAATACATTTATGACACTATGACTCGGTGACGCGCGTCAGTTACAGATATTTCTTATATTAATTAGCTTTTATCACTTACGGGGCATAATGGGCTCAATTGTGAATTTAGAATTTAGATTTAACATCAAAAGCGAAAGCTAGGTCGTATGAATGAAACTCAAAACTGAAACCCATATATAAATTATTATTACATACGCATACGACATAACATTTTATCTGTTTGACTGGATTTTTAGTCGTGACTGAGAATCCCACCGCCCACCTTCCTTCCCTATGTCACGTAGCCCGTTATCAAAATTTTCTCGGTTGGGAAACTCGAGAAAGCAATATTTCCATTTCCTTTGTTGTTGACCCTATTGATGTTGGAATTTTTCGCTGACGTCGCAGTTGGCAGCTGCATGGTAGTATCCAGAATTGAAATCACCAGAGATATCTATCTAAATGAGTCAATGAATGGAGCTGATTGCTAATTGGAAGCCTAATCTGTTCTGGGAGACGGTTCAACGGTTCTTATGTCGTCAAAGCTGTTGCAAATGGGTTGGTGCATGGGGAGAATGTATTTTTAGTTAGGTACAACCGGTAGAAGTATGGCAGGTTCGTCTTTTGTGGTAGCTATATAGATACAGTTATTTTATTTGTGCTATGTGAATCGACTACATTTTACTTGAGCATTGAGAAGATTCCATTCCGTATAAAGATAGTGTGCGGGGTTAGTAGTAGCAGTAGTAGTAGTAGGCTAGGAGCGTCGTCGACAAAGATATGCATGTGTGTTAGATAGTAAAGGAAGAAGCTGCAAACTTCAAAGGATCAACGGAAAGTCCCAAGTCATTGTATGGAGAATCAATACTGCAATAAATGGGAAGATTTCACTATCGCTAAAACCACTACGGCTACATGTCATCCTATACAACAGCTAGCTTCTGCCTAAAAGACGTGAAATTATAAGAGCCGCAGTATTGAATAATGGAGAAAGTAGAATGGAAGAGAAAGTCCTAGCTTCTATATGCATCCTTTGAATGACGGAATCGGAAATGGAACAGTAGGATAGAAACTAAGCTCGACATTTCTGTTGTAAGCGGCTAGCGTGAAAGTGTATGGGACGACGTATTACTGTTTGAGATTTCTTGCTTTTCCCATTTTTTTCCTTCCTGTGTTGCTGGCGTTGCCTCCTATTTGCAGTAGCAATAAGATGAAGAATAGCAAAATGTAAAGAAGTGAAAGTCAAGGTATATAATGTGATGTGATTGGATCATTGAATGTGGTACATTTGACATGCCCTTATTTCCATTTCTGTCACGAAGTCACTTCACTTCAAACATTTTCTCTCATAGCTCCTCTCTCAAATGCAAATATCTGTCTGTAGTTTGAAATGCTTCAAATACTTTTTTTAGACTTTTACATAACTCTTATTCTTTTTTGTGCAGACTCCTGGGATAATTGATTAACGTTTGTTCCTATTGTTTTATTGTTTATTGTAATAGCAGGTATAATAGTTATAGAACCTTTTAAATCTTTGGTCTGCCAACTTGTGATTTGATGAATAATTAAATAAAACATTTTAGCATAAAGTCACAAGTCACAGAGACTGTAAAATTGCAATTTTAATTTGCAATTTGCATAAAACTTTGTAGTTTCTTGCATGAGTTAAGTCTTTTCACCATTGCCAGAACAGATGATAACATAAAACTTCAGTATCCTCACTGCATGAGTATAATTACTATGATTATAAGCGTCATTTTTGCACCTGTTCTGAAAGTATATAGTTGGGTTCACAACAGCTTTTACATTTTCCTTCCCAGTTTATTCTTATGAGAATGAGAAGTTGAGAAGAGAAAGGAAGATGACATTTTGTGACCCCGTGCATGTAGGGATTCTCTATATAGCTAGTTTGTACTGATCACAATCGTTGCAGTTGTACTGTCAGTCCTCTTCTTCTTGAAGGAAGAATGAAGGTTGTGAATATTTAAAGTCCTCATTCGACTTTACGATGTTGCCTGAATTGTTGGCTTCTTTATGTCAGACACTTCTTGAGTCTTTTAGTTTTAGCATTCGTTCGCTGAGGCCTATCGCCTATCTTTCTGTCTTCTGTGCGGGGAAAGTAAATGACAATTACAAGGCGCAGTATTGCACCAGCATACTCTTCTACTGCAGTTGATACAAGTACAAGGTACCTGCTCCCTGCTCTACGCTTTTGTGTTTGCCAACTCTCTGTCTCTAACTGCTGTGACTGCTATGCTGAACATTGAACTGACGAGGGAATGTAGCAAAGCATTGCACTGCAACGACCATGTCGCCGACTAATGTGTAAATGATATACCTAAGCGAACATTTTGCAATTCCTAAGTCCTAAAGTACTACGTAGTTGTTAAACAATGACGTAATGGAAATTGTGAGAGAATTTTAAGGAAGCATAATGCTAAAAGACAATTAGACTCTGTGGAAAAATTGCAAGACTCACGAATGTCATCTCCCATTCTCATCCTCTGCATATTAAGACACAATTTCATGTTGATATTTGCTGAATTCGTTAAAAAATATTTGTAATTTCTTCTTCTTTTTCTAAGCTGAATCCAAAATATTATTGTATTCGTTAACCTTTAATATAAAGTACACATTTGTATGGTGTAAGTTGAAGTGGCTTACAATGGCTTATAAAAAAGGATCGAGTCCCTACTTATGTAACTTGTACTTTTATCAAGTTTTATCTACTTTTCCGCGTAGAATTGTCAACGCTATCCCATATAGCAATTGATGGGGCTGAATTGATGGAGACAGACAGGGCATGCCAAGTTACAAGCTTACAAGCATCTATTCTATATCGAAGTCAATGTGTGCTTTTTATCTGTAATATGTAAGGCAATGACAATGACAGCGGCTGGGCTGACTGTCAGTGTCAACACGTCAGCGTTTTTCTTTAGCACCATGTTCAATGGCCTGCTTTGCTCGATAAGAATTAAAGTTTTCTTCAAAACTTATTTATTGATTTTCCTGAGGTGGCAAAAAATCGCTGTTTTTACTAGACAGTTTCAGTAGTTCTACTCGAGTTGAGTGTTAGAAACATTATATCTAGGCGATAAAAAAATAAACCTTTTAGCTCTTATTTGTATAGAACAGTGAGTAGTGAGTGACAGTGGACTTTTTTCCGATATATGGTTTAAGAGTTGGGGCACAGCCTCTATGAGGTACAGCTTGAGCTTTCACTCAATACGTACAAATTGATACTAAAACTTTCACCAACATAACACGCCAACACTACTAAGAACATTGGCACTGAACACCGTCATTGTTGCCAATGTAAAAACTTAAATGTCCCTTCATGACAATTAAATCGGAAACTAAAATCTGAATTGGTGGAAGTGAAAACGCTAAAGAAAGCTTTGCCATACTGTATTTGCCATACTATAGTAGTATTGGCAAAACTTATATCGAGCTGACTTTGGTGAACTGTATCGTAGTCTTTCATTTTCAACAATTTTCAACTAACAACAACTTCTCATTTTTACGATGGGATGTGGTTGATGAATGATGTGACGAAACTGATAAAATTGTATGTACCACCAAAGTAAAAAGAATCTTATTCACATTGGTTGAAAATGAGAAAAGGAAAGCAGAATGAAGGTGATTATGAAGATAGGTCAGTACCGTCCCCTAATATCGAACTACTAGTATTATTGCATAAATCTTTCATTGCAGCGCATTAGTTTGATTTACTAATTTAAAAGTTATAAAGTTAGTAATCAGTTAGGGATAGTCTAATTTGGTAGAGATAAATGTCGATGCTTTTAACATTAATTATGAATTGCACTCTCTCAATGTCTTATTAATCATTAATATGTTTTTCTTTTTCCAGAGAGAATCTCCCAAGCCATTTCAAAGTCAAAGAATATTGTCCTCTAGTATTTCGCAACCTGAGAGAAAGGTTCGGAATCGACGATCAAGACTACCGTGAGTCTCTAACTAGGTGAGTATACTACTTCCGTTGTTGGATTATCTTACTGAATACTCGTTCTCGTTCTTTTATTTTCAGTACATAAAAAATGTGTCCCCAATTCTAGATTTGGCGAGATATAATAATTTTAACATGGATAGTAAACTTCATTCAATGCACAAATTTTAAATTAGGAAAACTTTTTTATTCGCTACTTGTGCAGATAATTTAGAATTTATATTGCAGTGCACATTCTGCACATAGTCCATCCATATAGTATGAATTTTAATTTGATCTAAAGAATTCAAGAACTGTTTAAACTTTAAACATTTCCTGCTCATGATTTTGTTGGGCGAGCAAATAATTAAAAATCTGAATCGTGTTATTCCTATAAATGTCTGGAAGTACTGTATCATCATAATAATAATGTGAATATGTTCTGTGTGGGATTTTAGTAGTTTGGTGTTTGTTAGTTTTCTGAAAATAGTGTAGCCGAAATCATATGTAAGAGATTATGATCAAGGGTGATGTAATAATGGAGCAGTTTGTATTATTGTGCCAGTCCCACAGTGCCAGAATTAGTACATGTGCGGAGAAATGTGGCGGAAGCATCATCCGCAACTGTTCAGGAAGGGGAATTTCTATTTATTACGTGCAAGGCAGAGATCTTTTATTGCGTGAGTTCTGCGAAATGTGGTCTTGGTACTTATGCCGAAACCAAATAAAAAGAGGGATTTAAGCAATACTAATAGGCTAAATCACATTGCATTCGGCGAAATAAAAACAACCTTGTGTGAGGCAACTCATGCGTATTGCAATCTCCTAGGTCTGCTTCCAGTCTTATATTTAGACTAATTTCAAGTATTTATAGGTGAACAGTTTTATTCATTGTTTATTTATAAAATGGCTTCAGGAATCAGGATATATGTAGGTATCTCTAAGAAAGAAGAGAAGAAGGGAGACTCGAGGAGTTGAAAATCGTATCATTCTAGTAAATATAGTAGCTTAGTTACTTAGCAAAGTTGGGGCTTACAGTACAATGTCTCTTCAGGTTCATGATTTCATAACTTCAAACTTCCGCTGTACTTTGTTCTTATATAAATGTATACCTACTAGACCTACTTATGACTTAACTTTATAAATTAAACAGCAAATGATGTAATACCATGGAATGCTTTTATGAAATTTGCAGTTAACACATTCTCTGTCTTTTTGCTAGATCTGAGCCCATCCCATTTGCGAATTCCGGGAAGAGCGGAGCCAAATTCTATCAGTCATCTGACAAACTCTTCATCATCAAAACTCTTACTAGTGAGGAAGTTGAACAGATGCATGCACTTCTCAAACAATATCATCCCGTAAGACAAAATAGAAAATACCATTACCTAATATAGTAATATAATTATATAAAAGAAATATTGCTCCCACAAGACACAAGACTCACAAGAGTAGTTTCAAATTCGATTCGCGTGTTAAATCCCATTTGAGTACAAACCTATATAGTATATTATAGGTGTACACTTTAGTAAAAGCTGTCTATTATTTTTGGCCATACCAAATGTTGCCATTTGATTGTATGTCTAAACTGTAAATATCAAATAAGTAATCATACATAATGCACGCTGAATGAAAGCCACCAGCAAAATTAGTAGAATGCATAAAATGTCAGTCAGTCTGTCTGGACGCGGACGGACATAATTGGCACTTTGGCACGTAACGTACTGTTTATTTCCTGAGTGCAACTTCAGTCAAATAATGTTTGATATGTATTAAAAAAATTGTCTTATTTTTTATTGCAATCGCTAACATACCCCGAAACCTATAGCGTCTCTGGAGGGGGTCCAAAACACCAAATCGACTGAAAAAAAGAGGAGGGTACCCTAATAAGGGGGCGGGGGAGGGATTTCGCGCGTAAGCGCGAAAAAATTTTAGGCCCTTTTTTACCCATTTTTGGCTAGAGTATCTCCACCGTAAAGATACGCAATTTTTAGCGACTTTTCCGCAAGGATAATATATGAGGTTTTAATGTTATCATTCCGGACCTTTTTCACATGTATAATAAATACATATTATATCGAATCACGAGTGAAGTGAAGTGAATGTCAATGAGTAAATGTAAAAATCACATGTATCACTCATTTTCATTGCCTCCGCAAACATAGCAAAATTAAAAATAAAAGTAAAGTGGTTGAGAAATTGATATAAGAAAAAACGTTCCCTCTGGCCCTTCGGGCCAGGGTACTACTTCCATTTTTTTCGAGGGGGTCACCCTCCAGCCCTTTGGGCTGGAGGGGGTACCCAGTGACGCCAGGTAGCGAGGTTTCGGGGTATGGTCTTATCTCAATAAGCAAGCAATGGCTAATGTCTTATTATAACGTAAACTTTTTTATTAATAATTTTGGGATTTCTAATTGGTTTTGTTTACAGTCTCACATGTTTTGGCTTGATTGGCTGTCCGTACCTCCAAAGAAAAACGAACCTGAGTATAAAAGGTTTGTTCGAGCATTTTCTAACACAGCCGAGAGGATTCTCGGTGGTTCTCAGTTTTTGTCTGTGACGAATGTCCTCCCACAGTTTGAATTTGCAGGTAGGAGATAAATATATTGATACATATATATATTCAGTAGATCCATGAAACGCTCAATGTACTTGGACCAATTTTCCCCAGGAATTGTTTGTATGTGAGAGAATAGCGAGCTTTAATTTATTTTATTTATTACAGATGCTGTATTTTGTACTGACGCTTGTGGTAACCTTATAGAAATTTCCAAGTGCTACTTAACTGCAAATGAAGAATATGCAATAAAGTTGATTCCTGATGAAATTGAGTTAAAGGATGTAAATTTTCATGCTGTAATGCTGGTCAGCCGAAGTGGCTGCATGTATAATTCTCGCAAACTCAGCGGACAGCTCATAATGCAACGACGTCAAATGGAAAAGTTAGGCTATGTAACTCATCAGGTAAGAAAATATCGACATTGATCAGCAACCGTTTTTTTACTTTCATAATGTTTGATCTTTGATATTTTTTTAATTATAGGTTTTTGCAATTGATTGGCTTCAGCTAACTGACGATGCTGAAAAACAGCAATTTATCAGTGATTTTTTCACTCATATCGGCATCAGACTAGTCGACCCTCTTTGTAGGTCGAAGCAGGATGGCTCCTTATACCCATGAAATTCCTGATAATTTGAGAAATAAGTACTAACTTATTCCTTTATTACTTTTTATAGACTGCAGTTTTTGATACATTTTAGCAAACGAATAGGCCTAGATTGCAATCATAATTAATAATAATTCTGCTGAGGGTAACAATAATTATTGCGTAATAGTCAATAGTATTTACAATAAATAATACATTATAATTTCAAAATTGTTTATGTAGTTTGCTATAAATTCATATTAGAATTATAGACTTGAACTGGTCGTAATACTAACAGCGTTTTGTTAACAATAAAGTTTTTATATTTTTCACTGCTACAAAGGCATTTTTCCCATTGTTTTGAGTCCATTATAATACCTGTTAACGAAAGCCTGCACAGGGGAATAGAAAAAAGTCATTACTGTCATCTACTGCATGGTTTCTCTTTCATAAAAACTTTGCAGTTTGCACTACAATTTGCATGGAAGTGTATGAATGAACGCAAATGCTGGTGAAATGACCGCTCTTTCATTGACGGCGTTTTCCCTTTGCATTTGGAAAGCACGAACTTTTCTTCACATACCTAACACAAAGGAGAAACTTTCTCCGAGAAAGTATCTTGGTTTCATTCAATGTGGAAGCAGTAGGTCAAGTGGCACCCTATTTTCGCGCTGATAAAATCTAATACAAATACACCACTAACGTGATCTGCTGATCACTGCCCTTCAAGAGCGGAGTAGACGAAAACGAAGGAATCGAGTCGTGTACATTTAGTAGCTTCTTCCTTCGAAGTCTAGTCAATTGTTTTAGTATCATCGTAGTGGTCAGGTCACAATCACAATTTTATAATTGTGTTGGTCATCGTATTGGTTCTCCTGCAGGGGTTGCATAACTGCGCCGGTGAGTAATTAATTTATAGCATGTCAGTTGTCAGTTACTTTCATCATTGTCATTCGTCACCCCAAGCCCCACGCCCCACATGGAATGGGGCGGGCATGACATTGACATGATGAAAATTACGATACATGCCTGGCTTTGCAATAGTTAGTGGCGATTGACGATCGATGAACAATAATTTATTATATTATTATGAGTTGCTTACGAGGATTCGGTCGGAGCCAAAAAATATTTTCTAAGTTTTTCCACATTTTGTACCATAAATGTCAAAAAAAATTTGCAGATCTGGACGTTTTAGACAATTTTGGAGTCGATTTGGGGGTGGTAATTTTGTGGGTGGGGAATGCTACCCCCATTGGGGGTAATCAAGCTTATATCTGTGACAGACCATCCTGGACTGTGTCTTATCCACAGAAGTGAAATGTGAAAGTCATCTCATTTGATTTGCCATGCATTTTCCTACCTAAATCAGCTATCATCTTATTTACTGCCAATGGAGGTAGTATTCCCCACCCACAAAAAATGACAACCCATCGACTCCAAATTGTTTGAAACGTCCAGATCAGCAATAAAAAATCGACATTTTGTATGCAAATTGGGAAGAAACTTGGAAAATATTTTTTGGCTCCGAATCCCCGTAAGCAACCTATTATGAATAATTCATAATAATTATTATTCGTTATAATTATTATAACGAGCTAACTGGTGGCCGTATTTTTATTTCACTTTTCCAGGAATTTCATTTGGTGTCCAGTCCATCATCCATACTCTATACACAGAACAGACCGTCAACAGTGACCAAAAGACGGCAAACAAAATGGGAAGAAATAGCAAACCTGTAGGAAAAGGAGCTACAAATGATCCGAAGTTTGATAGTAAAGAACAAGAATTGCTACAGAAGAAAATACAACTTGGAGTGAATGAAATGCAAGCCCGGTTGACGAATTCTCAACAAGTGTTGATTACGTTGGAACAGGAGGAGAAGCGCCTAGTTGAGGAAAAAAATGCTCTCGCGGTGATTACTAAGATAAATGATAATTGTATATTGTGTCCAATTTTTTTCGAGAAAATAAACGATTTTGTTATTTCATATATTTCAGGAGAGAATGAGACAGTGTGCTAGCGACTTCAAAGAGGCTTTAAGTCGTGTGGAGGAGTATCCCCGTCGCAAGGTTTGCTTATTAGTTGTTAGCGTCATAACAGTGTCAAGCAATCTATAGTTCTAAGGGTGGAGACGATAAGGGGTGAAAGCATCGAAATATTTCCGATGACTATTAATTACTTGATTAATTACTACGCGTAAATGGAAATTAATGAACTGTCCTTTGGGAAATAGCGAATTCAAGACATAAACAATAAATCTTCTTTAATTTTCTAATAGTTTGAAATGCAAGAAAAATGCAGAAATGAATTACAAAAAATAAAAGACGCAATCCACAATTATGACGAATCAGCCAACCTGGAAAATCAACGTCGAGAAGTAGAGATGTGAGAATGCTCCTAGAAATAATTTGATTTGGTCTTAAGTGGTATTGGTTTTTGATACTTGACTCAATTTATGACAATTTATTACATTTTCAGGTGTACGGGGAAATTCGGCGGAGAGGTAGACGTAGTAGAAAAAGATGCAAGAATGATATTTATGGAACTCAACAAACGCAAACGTGTGGCTGCCGTAACGGTCAAAGGTATTTATAAGCAAATTACAATTATAAACGATGGGCATTCATGTCGAAAAAGTATCTAACACTAACACTACTATAATGGATATCCATTTTCTTAATGCAGAAGGCGAACCAGGCTTTCATGTTATTAGGGACTATGGGAATATGCCTTCTTCAACTGTGTTTCATTGTACTTCGAAGAATTTCAAATAGTATTTGGGATCATTCATCTTTAATTTTCTGTTTCTAATGTTGTTCGCCATGTCACGATCTAATTTTCATGATATAGTTTCCTGTTGTTTAAAATGAATTGGCTGAAGTTTGTAGTAAATTGATTGTAGTGTAGTAATTGTAGAAATAAAGAGACTTAGGAAAGAATTTTCCCTTCTTTCTCCTCGTTTTTGTTATTTCAAAGAGAAAAATTGAAGTGTCTGAAAATAGTTATCAATTATCTAAAAGTGAACAAGGCTTTTAGATGCATATAATATGGAATCTATTGCTAATTTTTGAGAAATGAAAAACAGGCGACTCCGACTAAGGTACATCGAATTTTTATTCTATTGAAATTCAACATGGCTAAGGCTAGTACAGTAATTTAGTTAGACTATAATCAGTCAAATAATCATCTTTAATAATACGAAGGGAAAAGTGATTTTACAAGTAAATCCACTCCGTTATACGTTAACTTCCACTAACAACTTTTAACTTATGAAAATTCTTAGTGGCGTTCCAAACATTTACTTTAAGGTTACTGTCGTTGCTGATTTGCACAAATAACATAAAGTTTCGACTGCAACAAGGAAATATCATATACCTATTAATACTAGCTTAAGAAGCTTAGTAGAAATAGGTTTATAGGTATATTGGAAATATTTATTAGTCATTCTATCCTAATTTTATTGCTACAATATATACAATAGGGTGGCAAGTGACATTTGGTTTATTAGGTTTTTAATTGCTATTTCAGATTGGAAGTGTCAAATTAATACTTATCTAATGATAGAGAGGCAAGAGTTTATAAGTAGCATACAATGCTTAATTTAACTTAATATACAAAACGGTAAACACCAAATTAATCGGTTTCGTACAATTTCGTTAGTTTTCATCAAACATTAATCTTCGACAATATATTAATTACCTTTGATTAATCATTAGTTGCAACTTGGCATAAATGGCAAGCATGAACTTCTAATTTACATCCACAAGAAGATAGGTAAATAGGTAGGTACTATAAAAGTATGGTAATTTGTGTAGGATGCCCAATATAATGTCAGTCTGTTTTATTATACGATCATTCATGAAAATACTCTTTCCCATGAAAAATATTTGTATCACTTTCCCCGTTGAATCCTTTCTTTATTATTATGCGATTGCTTTATTAGTCTCCTTCACCTTGCAGCACAATTGCTTTTGATTCTGTTAATGTTGATGACAACAATTTAACTGGAATTTCAGGTAATTTGATATTTTTCATGGGAAATATATTTATTGGGCATAAGGGCATAAAGCATTAAACACAATCAATAATAATTGTGTATCAGGATGAATAAGGAACAGTAGAAGATTCAGTATAGTTACCTATTATATATAGTGGAATAGTTGTGGCAATGAATTACTACAATAATATTTTATGAATAACCATAATAGTAGCTAGTAATAATGCTTACTGCGATAATAATAATATGATAGAGAATGTCTTTGATATTTTAGGAAAATGAAGACAATAATTTTGGTTACTAAATTATAATGGCAATGACTTATAATTGTATATAGGCGATAGGGCGATACACAGGTAAAAGTAGTTAGTAGGTTTCTTTTCTCGGATAGTACATTTCGGATTGGATTTCGAATTTTAAATTGTGCGTAACTGCTATAGAATGTTCAGCATTGAATAATGTTAATAATAATAGTTATGCTATGCCTATAGATGTGTTTACTATTCGTCAGTATTATCAATAAAATATTACTACAATGATTGACTATGGATTTCACTATCATATTACATATTAAGTAGTTATAGTTTATAAATGCTTCTGAAGTGCATTTGTTGAAGGTGAACCAATTTAGACTGGCAGTTAAAGTTTTTCAGATGTGACAGTTTTAAATTCTGGTGAAGAATGTCAACGATCTGCCATTTTGCCAATTTCTTATCTCTCTATGCAGTATGGTTGTGAATTGTGTCGAAAAGTTTTTTACGAATGCAAAGATTTTGCACATTTGCGGATTTACATATAATATTATTAAAGCATTCACACTCTGCTGGATGTTCTATCGATTTTCCTAGCGTACCTGACAGGATATTTAAATTCTAACTTACTTACCATAGTATAATAATTAGCTACCTATCGATCCGTTGTTAAAATTGTAATAAGTTGCGATAATTTATAATAAGATGACATTGCATGACACTTCATGGCAAGGAAAGGCATTAGAGGTTCTTCTTGCTGTATATCTCATGTATATTTACTCCTTGGGCTACACAATTACTTTACACATAATACATAGCTGCGTACTGCGTACGTAGATATAACCTTGATTTCATACAATATGATATAAACCATTAGTGTTCTAGATAGTAACAATATCAATCACAGATGATTTCATTTCCAACGAACGAATCTCTCCTCAAGTTTTCTTCAAACCGATGCGATAGTATTACATTTATTATGTTAATGTTTGATGTACCTCTTGCGTTGGTACTTTATTTCTATCACGTAATAATTTGTATATTAAGGATGTACTCTTTAGGCAAGTTTCTTTGTTGGCGTTGGCGAGCAAGTCAGTTTTAAGTTGTATTATTCCTGTTAGTTTTATTAATTAATATCATTTGCCTCCTCTGGTTCGATTTCCCTGTTGCTTTTCTGTGCGTGTCAATTAATTGGATTACATATTCATACTAATTATTAATAGTAAGTAGTACAGTAACTAATTGGATTTCATTTATGTCTATAGGTAAGTAGCTAAATCTGTCTTTCTGCATTGCAACTTTATCTCAAACGAACCTTATTAGCCCATTAGAGAACCATTTTTATATTTATTGTGTTTAATTGTTACAATTGTTGAATGCCTACTCATTAACTTTGTAGGTAGAGCAGAGTACTTATTTTTATGTACGTATATAGTGTTGCTTTCACTTTACAATATTCGATTTTCATTATTTTTTTCGTACGATACAATTATGATTGAAATCCTCATCCGTTTCATTGTATAAAAATAGTTTGAGTATAGAATCTCTCGACTTTCTTCATGAATGTTTGGTATTTTGTGTATGCATATGGTTTTGGTTCGCTTTTTATATCGTTTGTCTCTTTTATTTCTTATCATACACTTTCTAAATGGCATTTGGTGACAGTCTCTTCTTTGATGGTGTCATTTCACAACTCTAAACCCATACGTACGTTTATACGTATAATATGCTCTTTAGATAGCTTCCTACATATTGATTTACTCTAACAATATAAATGCTAAATGCACAGGTAAGGCATATAGTAAAAACTACTAAATTGAAAGTTCCTAATCTATTCGATAACCACGCCTACCTATATAGCTACTTACAGTTTAGAAAGAATGCATTTTTTAGTAACAAGTAAAGTTTTAGTTAGTTTTTAAGGACAAGTTGCCAAAATTTCTGGGATAAGGTAAAAGATTTGGGCTACAAGAGCATAAATTAGATGTAAGAAATTATTATTTGCAGTTTTAGACAAGTTAGAGGTTTTTGGCATTATTTCTACTCGATTACATAGTACACCATTGCAAATAACTGTTGCAATAATAAAAGTTAAATTATTGTAGTGATGCCATAATGTAAGCTAATCTTAGATAATATTTACAAGCTGCCCCATTTTCTTAATAGTTATTAACAATTGGTAGTTATCGATTTGGTTAGCAATGACATTTAATTATTATAAATATTAGTTTTCAATGCATGCAAATGTTAATATTGGTTAGATTTTGTAACATTGTGTACCATACATGCATTAGTTGAAATTTTAGAGATGGGTACTTTTAGTCGACGACCTTAAGCCTGCTGTAGTCACAAGTTGTACTACATCTTAAAAGTTAATGCTACATAGATTGATTTATTTTGCAAACATGAATTTTTATGTATTTGTTTGTTTCTGTGAAATTCTAAGTCAATGCCTATCTTGATGATGTATACCTATACGGAATGA